>JALLBH010000189.1:0-34358 GCA_036940005.1 Skeletonema menzelii | reverse complement strand
ATGAATCGGTTGCAGCAGCTTGACGGTTCAGACGAGACGCTGCAAAATTTCGAAGAGCAAACTTCAAAATTTCATTCAGGCGAAACGGGGGCGACAAACTACTAAATTCCTACGTTAGTAAAAAAGTATCCGTTCACTTCCCGGACTTTTTGAGATGGCCATCTCCAGACAAGCAAGATCAGATCTATCGTGACCATGGCGATGACCCTTTCATACGACTACCATGAGAAACTCCGTAGCTGCCATGACTTGAGCCATCAGTCCCTGTTCGTGCTTATCGTCTTCTGGAGACGGCTGCTGGCTGCTGCTGTAGGTCGAACGTTGCTGCAAAGAACTTGGCGCACAACATCACGACATTCTAATAATAACATTCGATCTTATCAAATGCATCGTGCATAGGGTGCTTCAAAATCCTTGACGACCTCTCCATAAGTATCTGCGCAGCAGCTTGCATTCAACTTTGCTGCAAAAGATCATCATCATACATTTCAATACGCAGCTGACAGCAGCAATGAATTTCAAACTCCTTTTACTAGCATTTGCCTATCAATGGCTCTTCAATTATTCCGTCGTCGTCGCTTCGCCATCAATTATTGACACGACGCCGCTCCTGACCGTACCACACCAAGATGATGATCTATCACTCAAATCATCATCATCATCCAGCTTTCAGGTACCCAACATGCCCGCCCTAAAATCCGCCCTCTACAATCATTTTCTCGCAACCAACCAGCCGCAGCATCGAAAGCTAACAACCTTTACAGCCTTCAACTCCCTCCTCTCCCAAATCCGTCTCCAACTACCCTCCACCACCCTATCCACCAACGGCCTCGACCTGTCCATCTCGCAACTCAGCTGCTCCAACATTTCCCTCCAATCTCTTCAAATCAATCACGCATCCGTTTCCAGTGTAGACCAACGTGTCAACATTGACATCTCGGGGGTACAATTGCAATGTAACTTTCGATGGGGGTACAAATGGACCATTTTTAACGGACAGGGCAATGGATCGGCTATATTGGATGTCAGTAGTGGTGCTGACATTGATATTCACTTTCTAAGTGAGGACTATGCCACAATGCCACCGATGGATGCCAAGGTCGGAGTGTGCAATAGTAACATTCAAATTGCAGACATGTCATTTACTGGAGATGGACTTGGAGTAATTGCCACGATTATTGATTGGATTGAACATTTATTGAGGGATCGAATTGAAGGAGAGTTGAATACAGTGGTTTGTGATGAGTTGAGTGGGTTGGCTGATGAGGCTTTGGATCAATTGTTGCTGGATTTGTCAGAGGAGATTAACGTGTATTTGAAAGATGGTGGCGGTGGACAAGAAGAAGTGTTGGCTTTGGAGAATGCTCTTCAAAATAATGTACCAACCAATGAGGAGGGTGAGTCACTCTATCTCAACTTTCAAAATATGGGCGAGTATGCGGGAGAGTGGATTAACACTGCCATTGATCAAATTGATAAGTTGTTGGGTGCCACTGATTCTTTGGGAGGGTTGGCTATCAATGCAGTTATTCGGGAGAATTTTTTGAATGACGAGGGATTGTTTGAGCTAGACCCTTCCGTGTTCTTCCCATCATCTGGTGGTGCTGCTGGTGCTACTATTATGGATACCCATGACATGCTCACCGAAACCACCATGACAATGAAATCAATCAAATTAGCAGGACTGGACTCCTTCGTGGAAATGGATGTTCTCAATCCAATCGGAAAGCATACATTGGGTAACTCGTTGAAAATGCAGTATCTATGGGTAGAAATTGAAATGGAGGCAGAGATGAAGGCTTCGTCCTTGTCAGATGCGATTATTGTTGCACCGAATGGTCCTACGGTTACGGAACGGTTTACTATTGAATTTACCTTGACTGATTTGGATTTGGATTTCTCATTCTTGATGGGGATGAATACTGAAATATTGGGTGCTCTTCAATTGGGTTCAGTGCTCAACACCAGCAAGATCTTATCGTGTCTAATGAGCACAGTGGAAGAACTTGCATTCTCAGAATTGAAAATGACTGTGAGTGATGTGATCCCACCCAAGTTGAACGGATTTCTTGATGAGGGGATCGATTATATCATCACGCAACTTGCCGATGCTCTATTTGACATGTACGAAGCAGTATTGAAGCGTGCACTTCCTAATTTTCTCAATACCTTTGTACGTGACATGGCAAATGACTACCTCGAGGAAACTCTACTGAAATTTGTTGGTGCATGCCCCGAGAATAATAATGTGGCATCAGAGCGTCATCTTGATTGGAGAGATATGCTACTGTTACCGGCCGAGGCTACATTGGCTGGTGCGTCGGGGACGAGTCCATATGGCGATATCATTCCGTGGGTGGTGGACATTGTGGAAAGTCAGTTATTTGCTGCAGATAAGGATGGGCTGCTTCGATTGAATGACATGCTAATTCGACCACTAACCAAGTCTCAATCTGGAACGGAGGGATTGTTTCACATGAATGGGACACTCGTTGATTTACACAAGGTCGATGTAGAGCAAGATATTTGGAGAGCATTCGCACAAAACCTCCGTCTCAAACTCTCTGACTTTCGTGTCCAGGGTATCGATACTCTTCGGGAACCATTCCAATTGCTCAAGCCAAGGTCTTCTTCGGCTCACTTGTTGGAGAATAAATTGAGCTTTGGGATTGACGATCAAGCTATGGACGCTTCAGTTCAGTTAGAGCTAGTCGTTGGAGGGGATCAATCACCTTTGACGACGAATAATGTTATGGATTTACACGTCGGGGTTCCTTCGATCGAGGTCCTTGCAGTTTTGTTTGCGACGGTTTCAGAATCACGATTCATGCAAATGCCACTTCGAGATATTTTGAACTTTCATTGCTGGCTATCAATGATCCCTCAGTCAGCCCTCAACGTTGGAGCTGCAATTCCAGTCTTTGACATTTTGTTAGAAGGAGGCATGCTTCCAAAAACTTCGTGTGTATCTTGCAGCAACGGTATGCTCAAGGATTTAAATACGATCATTGACTTCCTCGGTGCAAATGGATTCATTGACAATATACAGTCCCGAGGACTTTCCATTCTGTCAGAGTTGATTCAGAGTGACTTTATGCAAGGGATGATCGATGGACAACTCACCAAGTCATCGTCGCAATGTCCTTCCGATCCAATGTATGGAATGACATTGGAGCAGAATGATACTCCATTCCGAGCAACTCGAAATCTAGTTGATACTATCATCTATGCTAGTATGGCGGTAGTTCAAATCATTGCAATTGTATTTGCACAAAAGAGTACCAGTGTGGCACTGCCAGTGAACAACACCCTAGATATGCCAGTGCCTGTCGATGCAAATCTGATAGACTTGACTGACTTGTCTAGCGTAGCAAGCTGGGCAGATATGGCATTGGCTGAAGGCAAGAGTTACCTTGGAGGGATGGTCGAAACTGACAACGGTGACAAGGTTCTTGGCATCTCAAATTTACTGTCTACAGTCTTAGACGATAGTGGTCTAATGACTTTTCCACTCGCCGACCAGGGCCATGGCTTTGAAGCAGGTGGTGTTAAATTGTTGCTGGTGGATGTGGCGTTGATAGGATTGGATTCCTTTGAAGTTTTCGACGTGCTTAACACTACTGACGCAAGCACTTTTAGCAACAAGATCAAACTCGAAACGATTGGATTGATCCTCAAAATGGAGTTGTCTGTGGGAGACAACGCAGATCCTGAAATGGTCACAGTGACCTTGACAATGAAAGACATCGAGATAGATGCGGGACTTGCCATTGCCATGGATCAAGACTTGCTTGGATCACTCCGCCTTGGATCGATAATCAACACGTCGCGCATATTTTTCTGTATCCTGTCTACTATTCATTCGGCTGGTCTCTCGGAATTCATTATGCAAATTGGTGATATTAGCGAGTTTAGTATATCAGGATTTATCTCTGAAGAGACGAACAAGCAAATCCAGAGCATCACCGAGGCTTTTTTCACTGAGTACAAGCAAATGATTGTCGATGCCATCCCAGCTTTCACTAGCACTACGATCCGTCCATTGCTTCATGATATTTTGCAAGTGTTAATGGATATGGGGAAAGGAAGCCAGTGCCCAGAGCCTAACAACTCTCTGGAGGGTCTCGTTGACTTTAGAGATCTCTTCTTGTCGGAATCAAGAGCTCTAGCGTTGCTTGGAAGAGGAACCTCACCATACGGTGACTTGTTTAGAAGTCTATACAGCGTCCTTGATCGCATGATGTCCGCTTCAGATGAAAATGGTATGTCTGAAATGAACAGTCTCATTGCAGCATTAACTGAACGCCAGTCGAGCGTAGACGGAGACATTTACTTCCCTGGGGATCTGTTCGCTCAAAATGTTGACGTTGCTCTCAACGGATTGAATGCAAAAATCGACTTTGCTCTCTCAGACTTGCGCGTCTTTAACATTGACAGTCTTGGAGCTCCGATCAAACTACTACAACCAATGATGGGCGAATCAAGCTCAATGAACAATTCTCTATCGATTGGGGTTGGGGAGGATGCCTTGCGTACTTCGTTCACGTTAAAGGTCAATGGTGAAGGCGCCGATGTACAAGTGAACAATGAGCTTGAATTGGGAATCAGCTTGAAGAATATGGACATGATTCTGGAACTCCTAGCAGAGGTCCAAGAGTACCCATTTCTTCATTTTCCGCTCAAAGATTTATTGAATATGGACTGTTGGCTAGCAACTGTAGTGACCCCTGTCCTCGACAGCTATGGGTTGAGGATAGATGAGACGGATTCTGGGATTGTCCTTCGAGAGCTTGCCTGGGCTGTTGCAGAAGCCAGGATCGACCTCAATTGCATAGCTTGCTCATCCCCTCTCCTGCTTGATATGACTTCTTACTTGTCTTCGCAACAAGGAATCGAAGACACGACTTTAGTGGCCAACAATGTCTTTGCTTATGTATCCAACCTCCTGGGGGGTGACCTCGTTCAGAGCTATATCGATAAAGCGTTGAATGAAGCAGTAATGAAATGTCCGCATAGTCCCACATACATGAAAGGCTTCAATGGATTAGAATTTGATGACATGATCGCATCGGCAAAGAGCGATAGTTCATATGGATTTCTGATTGCAATAGTTGCAGTCGTCGCTTGCTTGTTGGTACTAATTGTATTGGTAATTGCCATCACGAGGCTTTTTCGTAAGCGTCGTCACGAGCGGTGGCTGAAGACACTCACGCACGAACAGCTGTTGGATCTAGAGAAGATGCAGATAAAGGAATCGAAGAGAACTAAAGACTTGGATTCGAGAATGAGGCCATTGGCGCTCAGTGCTGACGTACCAATATTTCTTCGGCTGTTCATTCCTATCGTCATTCTTGGCAACATTGCACTCTTCCTGTCAGGTCATCTAAGTCTTGGTGGTACGTCATCTACATCCATCTCTTTCTCATGAAGTGTCTTTTTTGGTGTTCACTCGCATCATACTAAACTTTTTCTTTGTCGTGTTTTTTCGCTTCTCTCATCGTCCTCTCTCTAGGTACTGTCAACTTGAGTGGCAGCTTTGGAGGTCAATATTTCGACGTGGATGGCTTCTTCGAGTTTAGCATGGCAAAGTCAACTATTGAGATGTGGAACGCTGGAGCTAAATCGCTAGCAATTCTCATTGTCATATTCTCTGGAGCGTGGCCATACACGAAGCAGCTTGTCACTCTCGTCCTTTGGTTCCTCCCTACAACGCGATTATCGTCGGATCGTCGTGGCAAGATTCTGAGTTGGCTTGATGCACTTGGTAAATGGTCGATGGTTGACGTGTTTGTCCTCTTGATGACACTGGCCTCATTTCGGCTCTCTGTGGAAAGTCCTGACCACTTGAGTTTTCTCCCAGAGGGTCTCTACTCGATAAACATGCTAGTAGTACCGCTCTGGGGACTCTATGCAAACATGTTGGCGCAGCTTCTTTCACAGATCTCGAGTCACGTCATCATCCATTACCACCGCAAAACGATCATGGCTGCTAGGGAAAGTCAAGATGATGACTGGGGTATTTCCAGGCCATCCAGCGTAGCAAGATTACCTCTCCGAAAGCATAGCTTTGTGTTAGACTATGAAGCCTCAACTGAACGTGCACACATAAAGAAGGGTACGAATTGGTTCTTTGCCATGTTTCAAGCTTCGTTCTTGTTGCTTGTCATCTGCGGCTGCTCCCTTCCATCATTCAGTATCGAGACCTTCGGGATTGTGGGGCTAGCGATCGAAAGTGGTCAGCAATTTCAGGAAGCCAAAACTTCTTACAGCGTCTTTGACTTATCCAAAATGATTATGGATGAAGCTCGGTACCTCAACACAGCGTCAGATATTGTTGGATTGGGCAGTCTAGCTTCGCTCCTAGTAATTTGCGTGTTCTTGTTACCTTTGGCACAAGCAGCATCACAATGTATTCAGTGGTTTGTCCCAACTAATGTCGAGCAAAGGAGGAAGAATTACGTCGCCAATGAGTGCTTGGCAGCTTGGCAATACATGGAGGTTTATGTGTTATCTATTATCATCTCTGCCTGGCAGCTAGGTGGAGTTAGTGAGTTCATGATAAATGCCTACTGTGATCCCCTCAACGGCACTTTGAATATGCTGTCAAATAGCGGCATTCTGAAACAAGAGGATGCCCAGTGTTTCCGAGTTGATGCAACTGTGGAAGCGGCGTCATGGCTGCTTGTCACAGCCTCCATCTTTCTGTATTTGTTGAATCATTTCACTACTTCTGCCTCGCTGCAGAAAGTTCAAGATGAAGATGTCCCCGCTGAACGGCGCTTCCACAGTGACCGGTGGGTAAACAAGAGTGATCAACAGCTTGTGGCGTCAAGTACGATGGATACTACTATCAATGCAACCATGGATGTCGATAGCGAAGAGGAAGACTCTGCATCTCTTGAGAGGAAGGTCAAAATCTCTCCTGTTCCATCTCGTTTCTCTGATTATTATTACTTCGCAACCACTCGTAATCAAAGCCAGGAAGCATTTACTGCCGAAGAAGGAGATAGTGATGTCAATGCCGAAGAAAGAGATTGTGATATAGCTGTTAAGTGGGATGTCGATAATTGACGTGTTTGACTTTCCACGAAATAGAGTGTAATAAATAGGATACATTATCAAATATTTGAGAGAGAGCTTGGATACGGAACAAACAAGGTAATCCCAACACTTGTCCTGACTCAATTGAGGAGTTGTATTCTCACGAAGCCACTAAGTATCCGATTCAAAGTACCCTACGATTTTCGAAAGATTAATTACTGAAGTTTGTGCAATTCCCTCTGGACAAATTCTAATTTCATAGACGAGCCCCATTTCTCGTAACACTCACGGGCCTGATTGAAGTACGTCGACGCCTTTTCATTATCATTCATACTTTTACAGTAGAACCCAGCCTTCTCACAGGCTAATCCCCGCTCATGAGTAAACTTATTCTTCCGAGCCGACTCGATAGCAGCTTCGTAGGATGTCAAAGCTTCGTAGTGTTTGTAGTGAATTCCACACTTCTCGGCCTCCAACAGCTCAACTTTGTTCATGAAATTCGAATTTACATGTGATGCTGCGACCCTCAATTCTGCAATGATTTCATCAACTTCTACCATCTTCGAATAACACTTTGTCTTCCTTATCACATCAAAAGCTTGAAGACCTGCATCGGAAGTTTATGGCGTGTCAGTGAGACCTTGCGAGATGAGGAGTTCCAAAGTGCAGAGGTTGTAACTTACCGTGGTAGAATTTGATGATATATGATTCAAAAAGTCTTGGTTGTAAAAGTTCACAATACTTCTGGACATAGTGTTGACACCTCTCAGAATAACCTAGCCAGTAGTTTCTGTATACCTGATGAAAGTAGAACATCTCTAGCAGCGGCTTTTTACCTGGATCGTTA
This sequence comes from Skeletonema menzelii, assembly GCA_036940005.1. Classification (NCBI taxonomy): domain Eukaryota; phylum Bacillariophyta; class Thalassiosirophyceae; order Thalassiosirales; family Thalassiosiraceae; genus Skeletonema; species Skeletonema menzelii. The sequence continues at coordinate 26,470 of JALLBH010000189.1, read as the reverse complement.
ACATCTTCGAAACTTAATTTGGCTTGAATTGAAGTCGTTCGTCCTTTGTCGATCAAAGCAGATACTGTCTCACGATAGCAAAGTAAGCAATTTTTGGCCATCTGGTTTTTGTAGGTCTCTAAAAGATGAAGATAATAGTCTATCTCCTTTAGCAGCGAACCTAAACCTTTTTCAGCACTGATTATGGAAAATTGAGTCCCTTGACCTGCACAATAAAAAGCTAGTTTGGCATTTCCAAATGACAGACTTGTTACAAAGCATTTGCGAAGCTGGGCTGCACCCAATTGATAAGAGTCGAGTTGCCCAACTCCCCTCCAAAAGTAAAGGCGGACCTCTGCCATTTCCTCGGATGAAACAAGTTTTTCCGACAAGATCAAGGCGTTCTCAGCAATGCCACTGCGAGGAAAATTAAAATGGGAATTTAGACGCGACGCAACAATTTTACAATCATGACACTGAAGAACTTACCGAAGAAATGCAGCATTGTCGAGTCGGATGGCAAAGGAAGTAATGATCATCAAAGCTCGAGGAGTACATATGCATACTCCATGTTGTAAGCTTAGTTGGACCGCCTTGCCGATGAAATACGCCACCATATGTAAGGATTTGGAGAAATACGTAGCAGTCGCAATAAGGGTGTAAAATTTCATGGTATAGCAAAGAGTAGTATCTTTCATCTTTTTCCCAAGCCATTCGTCGCCATAAACTTCTGTGTACCTCTTTAATGTTTTTTTGACTAGAGCTCCGACTGTTTCAGGGGAAACTGCCTCTGGTACCGTCTCCCCCAATTGAGTTAAAATGGAAGAGCATGTAGTGTACGCCTCACCCATATGTCCTTGTGCAAGGAACACTAGAGAGAACAAGGTGGCAGAGATGTCAGGAACAAAAAATGAAATACCGAAGTGGCGTATTGACACAAAGACAAATGTACTCACTCTCTACCGTCAATTCATAGGCAGGCAATTTGTCTTCCAGGGAACGTGCCTTTTCATATATAATTTTCAAAGTGAGCTCTGCTTCGTCATATTTACAAGATGAGTTAGCTGACCTAGCCACCATGAAATTCAGACGTAAAGTCAAATCGTAGTCGCTTTTCCAACTATCATGAGGAAGCAAAGAGACAGCGGCACGAAAATAGAAGTAAGCCGTTTTGTGATCACAGCCGTCGAGAGCCATCTTTCCGGCCTTCATATTCAGCTTTGCGACAGGAATGCATAATGCATCGTCTTTCTCAATTAATTCTTTCCCGTGATTGATCTGGCTCGTGATGAGGAATATTGTGTCCCCTACATCCTTGCCCTCGCAAAGAGAGTACAATGTTTTACCCAAGCTAAAGTGAAACTGTGCATTGCATTAGACCACATACAGGAGAGGAAAGTACTCAAAGCATGCATAAAACATAAAACGACACATACCTGCTTCTTCTCTCTGTCGGGAATTAGATTGTATGCCGCCTCACGAACTTTGTCATGAACGAACATGAATTTTCCTTCTGCGTTCACTTCAATGTAACCGTCACTAACCGCTCCCTCCAATCCTTGCCGGACCCCCAAATACTCAGGCGATTCACTCAAGTAGCTAATCACGAGCTCATTTGTACTTGTCCCAAAGCAGGCCATTACTTTCAGCAGCAATTGTATGTCTTCAGACAACCCATTCATTTTGGAAGAAAGGAGATGCAGGACATTTCCCGTTATCTCTTCTGCTAGTATTTTATCTTCGCTCCAAAACCATCGCTTCTGGCCAGAGTCATACTGAAGCAGGCCACGAGATAGCAGCGATTCCATGAATTCCAGCACGAAGAACGGGCTTCCCTTCGTCTTTTGGAACACTATATCTGAAAGTGACTTAGTGACGCGTGGATATAGACACAGTGCATCAGATATCATTTCGTTGAGACTCAGTTGATCCAATCCAGTTAAAGTTACTTTGGTGGTTGGCACGTTGCTAATCTCTAGATTCTCCATCAAGTCAAAAATTGCATGGCCAGCCTGCACCTCATTATCTCTGTAGGTGCCAACGAAGAACATGCAACAACCCATTGTGTCAGATAGAAACGTGTGGATTACATCGAGTGCAGTGTCATCTGCCCACTGTAAGTCATCTAAAAAGAGCTGCAAAGAATTCAGTAAATGAATTAAGTGACCTTGACGGGTGGGAAGTACGCTAAAATATCAAACAATAACTTACCATGATTGGGCGCGATGGGCTTGAGACCAATCTAATGAAACGCAAAAGAGTGAAGGAAACGCTTTGGGCTTTCATATTGTCGTGGGGACTACTCCCATCTCCATCTGTCACTTCACCTGAACTGATGTTAAACTCGGGGGAAAGTGCACATATATTTGGCAGCATTCTTGCCAGTAAGACAATATCGGCGCCAAATTCATCCTTGATCTTCTTGGAAAGCGCAGCTAACCGTTGGGATTTCAGCGTATCTTTGATCTTCAGGCATAATTGATTCACCGCTGAAATGACACCACTCAGTGGTCTATCCTGAGATACGGTATCAAACTTATGTTTGATGACATATCCTCCCACATATTTCACCCTCACTCTCAAAGTATCTACCAGCATACTCTTCCCCGATCCCGAGAAACCTCCAATAAAGAATGCCTCGCTCCTTCCCCGAGTAACTCGACAAAATGCGTCTGTTATTAGAGTCTCCTCTTCATCTCGGCCATACAGCCTTTCTTTATTGTAGAGGAGTTGCATGTTGCCAGGCGAGATTCCCTCATTGTCGAACAGAAACCGGTTCGGGTCGAACAGCAGCAGGTGCAAATCTTTGCCCACTTCCCCCAATGCCTTGTACGCATCTCTAGCTCTGATCTCTGAAGCACTCTCGAGGAGATTTTGCACTATTCGACAAAGCGATAGTGGAACCCCCAACTGCTGCATCCGTCCAATGGCCGGACTACTGAATGAATCCGATCCCCCCAATTGCTCAAGCTCCGATAATGGCGATTGCCTTGCTTTTTTGTGAGCGGGCTCATCAATATCACCATAATATTGAAACTCCTCATGTGCGAATAATTCATAGAGAAGTTTCGCCAACAAATAATGACAGCGATGCTTGCTTATTGTTTCTCTTCCATCATTCGGACAATCTACTTTGTGTGAAGCATCCAGTTCAACTTCTAAATCTCTCCCCAATATTTGACCACTATCACTATTTCTATCCCCTCCTCCTCCTTCATCGAATAAGCAGCTCATATACGATGACTCTTCAATCGATAAAAATAGACCAGATGATATCATGCTGACACCCCTAACATCATCCCCCGATGACAATGGCCCTGCCTTTTTGCAAACTTTGACTGCAAAATTTTCAGTCGAAATAATTGCATCATTATCTACCATCACATTATTCTCAGGGCAGCGTATCAGCAGCTCGACAATCCCATAGGCAACTGTCGCCTGTCGAATCATCGATTCCTTCAAAGAAGAGTTGTTATCATCGGTCCACTTGCGCAGAGGGATTATTTGGACATCCTCCTCTTTGGTGGCTGCGTCGGCCGCGGCCATTAGTTTCTTTTTGCTCATCGTTTCAAGTGGAGTAGAGTTGCGTACATAAGTACCTACTTTCACTTATGAGTCAAGAAGTTCAAGTGTATCGTTGCGTCTACTTCCTTACTACTTAGAGATAGCATAAAGGTAATAACTTCTTGTTCTGGGCACGTGCGTCCATCTACGAAGTTCGACGAACATGAGTCAGCATCATCGAGTTGTCCTTCCGTGATTAGAAGTTCAATGAACTAAGAAAACCTTAAAAAAAGGGAGAACAGAGAACAGCAAGAGAACAGAGAAAATCAGGAGAACAGAGAAATCACAAAATTGACTGACGCCCCGTTCAACGTTCGAAGCTCTCTTGCTACAATATGACTACTACAATATCTTCTATCTTCTAAGTATGGCAGCCCAGCCAAATCGACTCTCTTGTGCATTTAGCTACCCATCAAGCAGCCGTTCTGCAGCCTACTTTCATCCGCTTGGAATAATCATTGTTGGTTGAGCACTGTCAGTCGCGTCGCCCGCCAAAACAGAAGTGCACACATCTCGTGTTCAAAAAGATACACAAGATCATCATGGCCGCCTCGTCGTCCTCCTCAGAAGAATACGACTCGTCCAGCAGCACCTCTGCGTCCGAAGACGAAGAGCAATGGTCCCTCCGCGTCCGCCTCCTCTCAGCAGTCGATCTGCCTCCCTCGCTAAGTCCCACCGTGCCGCTCTGTCCGTGGTTCAAATTCGGCGTGGTGGAGGACATTGTGACCGCGCTGGAGGGCGGTGACGAAGATCGCGGTGATGACAATAGCAATGATGTTGTCATATCATCCGAGAGGCGCCGTTCGAGGACCATTTTGCCCAAGCGAAAGGAAGAAGAAGCCGACGACAGCGAGAACGACAACAACAAAGTAATCAACCTTCAAGATTCCCAAAAAATATCCAAGTCGTCATCCCCGCCAACAAATAATAATCCGATAGATCACCTCCTCGCCACCAAAATACCCCCCTCCCACCAACGCATCTCCACCTCCAAACTCATGTCCAAATCGACCAACGGAGGTGGCGGGAACGGAGCCGATTGGAATGAAGAATATCGATGGGATGAATTACAGACTCCCATGGAGAGTGCCTTGGTGGTCAAATTGTGTACTCGGCTGGCTATGGAGGACCACCATCAGTCGAGTACTTTGAATTATAGAAACAATCTCAGTGGTGGCGGTGGTGCACCCTCGAGTAGTGGGAGTGCAATCGGTAGTGATGACTTAAATGCAAGTGATCATACCTCCGATGAACTATCGCAACTAACCTCTGGTATTCGTGGTCTATGGCGCAAGGGGAAAGAACAATATGAAGAACATAGGAAGAGGAGTTCAGTTGTAACGCAAAAAGAACAGCAGGCTGCCAATGTGGCACAGTTTTTAATGAAAAGTGGTGTGCAGCAGCAGCAAGTTTTGGGGGAGGGATCATCGTCATCGATGCAGCAGGATTTGGTGGATTATCAACAGAAATGGAGTGAGAGAAAGAATCATCATCATCACCATGGAGGTGGTGTTAATAGTGCTGCAAGTATAGGGAGTGGTAGTATGGACAATGTTGATGGTACAAATGTGGAAGACAAGGCATTATTAGAGAATCGCATGGGCGGTGCCATGAAAAAGAAGCAACAACAACAACAAAATGAGCATTCCCATTACTCAGAGGGATTGTGTTTAGGAACACTTTCTATTCCATTCAACAAACTTCCATTGGAAGATGCCGTGTTCGGAAATGGTGCTGCGGTAGTTGAGCGTTGGTATCAGTTGGATGATCCAAATGCGGCTAGTAACAATAACAGCAACTCGTCTCCTCGTGGTGGTGGTGGTGATGTTGCATCATTATCTGGAAGCTCTCGAAGTGGAATAATGGAGGAAGGTGGTGATGGTAATGGTGATAATGATGATGATGAACCAACATTGTTACATGGTCCACGACGATGTCCCTCAGTCTTATTGGAAATCACATTTGCGAGTACAACTTATTTAAATGACATCGAAGATGAAATTTATGAGGGGGAGGGGCGAACAAATAATACTACTTCCCCCATGATTGATTTATCGGCGTGGGAAGAAAAGGAGAATGCAGCGGTTCCACCCACTCAAGAGGTGGAAGAGAAATCGAAAAAGAAGAAAGAGAAGGAGGAAGTGAAAAAGCCAGAAGAACCAGAATTGGAACCGGGTGTGGTCGACTTTGTCTGTATTATTGGAGCAAAAGATATTGGCGATCAGAGGAATGATGACGGATCGAAGGGTTGGGTACAAAGTACACCGGAATGTTGCGTCCTAGAGCGTTTCCCCCCAAATGACGAATTTCACATCAACAATGGACGAATGACCGGCCTCATTCCCCAAGTGGAGTGGTTTTGCTTCCCCGAGGGGTGTAAGTTGTGGCGAGGACCCAATGCCCCGACACATGATGATTTAAAGGCGGGGGGAGTGTCAACAATGAGTCATCCATCGCTAGACTTTTCGTCGAGTAATTTTGATACGTGTTTGGATACCACGTCGTCCTTTTCTTGGTTTGTCTTGTCGTCGAATTCAGACGTGTATGGGTCAAAATTGGTCAAGACTTATGGTACAATCGTGAGATTTTATGTCCCTGCTCCAAAGGGAGTTGATCCAAGACAAGATGATTTTGCTCAAATGTTGACTGGCGGGGGAGGGGAGGATGACGCCAAGTCGGGTAGCTATCAAAAGCGATTGTGGGTACCAATCGGGATATGCTTAACAACGGTGAGAGATATTTTTTGCTATCGTATCGATTCAATTTAAATACGGTCTGTGGTGGTGTTTTCTCTTGTTGATCAACAACTTTTGCTAACTTTTTGCGTGCCTTCTATCAGACCCTTCCAATTGTTGGTGTAATCGAAGAAATACTTTTACGCACGTGCAATGCGATGCAAGCCCAGTTAGCATCCGACGAATCGTCGAATTTGGCCTTAACAACTTCCGGCGACTCTGCTTCGCTCACTTCCAAGATATATGGTTTGCTCCAGAAGGACTTGTTCCATCTTATTGTAAATTTTTCAATGCCGATACCTGGAGTTGTGCACTGTTCCATCCCCTTTCTAGAGGGAGAGCGGTTACACATAACTGCTGCTCCTCCGAATGGGTTACCCCCTCTTCCTCATGGAAGTGCTATCGCATCTGCATGTCGTCTCTTGGGTGCAGAGGGTCTGACGCTACTTCTAGCCGCAGCGCTGACTGAATGCAGGATCTTAATCCACTCGGTCAATGTCGCAAATGTGGCAATGGTTGCAGAAGTCATCACTGCCTTGATTTTTCCTTTTGCGTGGCAGCTACCTTACATTCCTGTGTTACCGAAAGGCATGCTTGAAATCTTGGATGCACCGCTCCCCTTCTTTGTTGGTGCTGCAACTGCCAACCTGAAGTTTGTGGATCAAAGCGTTTTGAGTGAAATAGTCGTGGTAGATTTGGATGATGTGGCAGGATCGACGGAGTATGATGGACGGAGGGGTGCGAGAACAAAAATACCTCCAGCTCTCCCTGCCTCTGTCTCGACGAGCATATCTAAAGCATTGTTCCGTTTATTGAGGGAGGATGATGAGTTGGAAGAATTAATGAAAACGTCCATGTTTCCAGGCTGTCGGCGCTCACGCCGCCTTGAGAACGAGAGTATGCCCGAGAGGAAATTCCGTATACACGTTGCTATTCAAATCTGCAGCTTAGTTCGGGGGTACCAAGACTGCCTCTTTTTTGTTTCAGCGTCTCAACCAGTGTTCAACCGTGATCGATTTTTGAGGCAGGCTCCTGCTTTATTCGAAGACAAACGACCAACAGCACTGATTGATATCAACTACACTGATAGGATGGCCAAGATTCTTTCTCCTCGCTCAAAGCGCTTCTTGTCGGTTCTAGTCAACACGCAACATTTTCATCAACTTTTGGAACGTTTGAGTGAGGAGGAAACTTCATTCTTCCACGAAGTTATGGATACTATTGAACCAGAAGAGGACCCCACGACAGGATCGAAGAATTATTTCTCTACTGGCTTTGGGACATCTCAATGTGATGCAGCGTGTGAGAAGCTCTACGACTCACTCGAATTGATCGAACAAAAGATTCCAACATATAGAATCGATCGTGCTGGCTCCAGGCGTGCTCTTGGAAAATGCGCTAATTGGCTTGATGATAGTGATGAAGAATTCAAGCTTGAGGACAATGGTATAGATGGAATCGACGACACTTTTTGGCTTGATGATGAGGACAAAAAATCAACCGTGTCCTTCACACAAAGAATTCTTCAGCCAATCGTTGCTAATAACCAGCAAGAGCCGGGAAAAGCGGGAGTTCATGCATTGTCATTCGAGTATTTGGTGGAACTCGAAAAAAATCCGTGGCGATTTAATAACATGCTTGCATTGCCAGCTTGGGGTGAAGATGACAAGGAGACAGAGTCGAATGATGAGCTCATTTTGCAGCATATCAAGGTTCTTCCTCGTGTTAAGTTACGAGAAGCTATTGGCGATCAACTTTACAGGGCTTGGAAGATTGCAAATGATCACAAGGATGAAGAAGATATGTTATTAAGCACTCCTGTCATAGAAAAGGCCGACATTGAGAACTCGTTCGACTTATCGACCGTGATGTTAGGTGTGCCTGAGCTCCCCATCGAAAACTCGTCGGGGGCTGACTACGAAGCTCAGCCCCGTGTCGATGCTGATGATCGTAACAAAGTTAGGCAATGCCTTGAGCTAGCGTTTGGATCCGGGGAGACCGACTTCAAAGAAAATGGACGCGATTTGATTGTTGAAGCTGAGCTTGCTTTGCGCAATCCTTCAGCTCAGCGGTATTTATTTTCTGTGTTGAGTCAGCGAACTAAGATTGAAAATCAGAGGCGGAAACGAACCCAAGACGAGTCTAAACGAACGTCAACGCAACAAAGCGTGTCGCGTCTTGAGCCCAACACCTTTGATTCCATGTGTCGTTTATGCTATGCTGTTTTGGAAGCTTGCATGGAAGAACAGAATTATGAGTCTGCCTACCGTCTGCTGACATACACTGGGGGGTTCTGCACCACGTCAGCTGTGAATGCAGCTTCATCAGAGCCACAAAAGAGCACTTACATGACTGAACGGATTAAAGTTCATCCTATTTTCGCTGACTTGCGTCTATGGGAACGAGTTCTCTTACTTCATCAGCAAGACCAGCAAAACGGTCGCAAAGAAGACGCCAACAATACAAACTTAGATGATGACGAGTCGTCTCATGGAGGAGGTTTGGAGGATAGCCCCGACGCCGATGCTTATGATGCTGCTGTGTCTACTCTCTATGAGATGGTTGGCTATGGAGTACCAGCCGAGGAACTTGCTAGATTCGCCACGCGGGTCAGCGAAGAGAAGGGTTGGTTTGCAACTGAGAAGGGTCAAGCACTACTTGTACTGGCGAGAAGATTGACTGCAAAGCGAGATGAAGGTGAGGGCGAAACATCTGATGACGCAGGAGCTAGAGATTTGACATACATCCGAAAGGACTCGCTTCCAATCAAAGACGCCGTTGGGTTTGGATCACTGAACATGGGCACCACCTTTGAATCAGAAGAAATAGCCTGGTCTCACCCGTCAATTTGCCCTCGAAGTTTGAACCCTCGGGCGTTTGCAATGCAAAGCAATAGCTTTCATGGTGCCAAGGAGACACCTGATGTGCTTGATGCTCCAGGACACGGAGGAAGAGTTGCTATCACTGCAATTGCAGTATTTGGAAATGCGTCTGTGGCAACGGGTGGTGTCGATGGCAGTGTCTTCCTAGCTCATACAATCCAGTTTGGCGAAGAGAAAAATAAGTATGAATCAAGATGCTCACTTCCAAGGTGCTCGTCTCCACTGCATTCAAAATCTAACTTTGTGAATGGATTGCAACTTCAATGGGGCACAAAAGGTGATGGCGACCAAGATGCTGGGTCTGGTTCGGTTAGTTGTCTTGCTGCTGCAAAAGGATCTGGATACCGCTTTGGTGGGACTGATAAAGCGGTTACACCTGGTAGCTGTCTCGACGAGGAAGACATAATAGCATCAGTTGATGGTTGTCGTGTCATTGCTGGAATGACTGGCGGAGGCTTGAGAGTTTGGTCACTGAAAGAAATTTATCGAGCAGGTTGTATGATACGCAGGGAATACGGAGTTGATCCAGGTCATTCGTCAGGAGACGATTTCGGACTGAAAGAAGCTGTCACAGGCGTTGCCATTGGTGGACACCGCGGAGGTGTCACCTGCATCGACGTTCCTCCTGCAATGTATCGTCCAGATTCGTTGTTGTCGGGCGGAGAGGACGGCCTCATCAAATTCTGGTCTCTCAAATCTTCACCGTCAAGTGACCAGGCTGGTGATCAGAGTCAACAGAGACCATCACCCCGCTTCTTTAATAGTCGCCAAATAGTTCCGGTCGCCCCAATTAATTTCGATGCATCAGATGCGCAGATATTGTCTGGACACCAGGGTAGAATAATCTGCATCAAAACTGCATGGCATGGGGATAAGTTGTTGTCAGGTGGCATGGACAAAACGGCTAGACTCTGGGATATGTCTGGGACCTCTGGCAGCCCTCTGTCAACGTTTCGCGGTCACCAGGGCATTGTCACTCAGACACATTTCTGGGGACCAAATACGGTTGTATCGGCTTCGACTGATCGCTCGATTGCTCTTTGGGATACTAGGGCTGGCTCTTCGCCTGTCTTCGTACTGAGACATCATCTCGCACCCGTTTCTGGCCTAATTCTTGGCAATCGATCCGAGCCTTTGATGATTTCTGCTGGGGCAGATGGATCTCTTGCAACATGGGATTTCCGTGTACTTTCTGGAAGTGATGTGGATGCACTTGATCAAAATTCTCAAGGGAGATCGTTGAGGACAGTGCGCACGCCTGTCATTGCGATGAATCACAAAGAGCAGTCAAGAAGCCCAAACCATTGTGGGTCTGTCAAGTTATCACGTTCATTGGGTCGTGATGACTTCTCTTTTTTCAGTGCAAGTGATGATGGCGTAGTCAATGAATGGGATGCTTTATCCGGAAGAAAGCTGAGCTGTCATTACAGTGGACACAGTGATGCTATATCAGGCTTGAATGTGTACTCTTCCAAGGATGTAATTCGACAAAATAAGAAAGGCAGTGGCAACTCTTCCATCGGGGGAATAGTGACTTGCTCCTGGGACGGAACAGTTCGGCTGAGAAGACTATCAAGGGTTTGAGCACTGCCTGAGAAATAATTTAGATTTCACTATTTTAGATCTTACGAGAGTCACTCTACAGTACTTATCCGTTACATGGAGCCGAGCCCTCAGGGAAGTTGCAAGCGAATGCTAAAGGAAAGAAAGACCAAAGGAAGCAAGATGTCATATCACCACTATTACAATGTTGACACGACGGAGTATGCAAGATGATTTGATGTTCATTGTATGTAGATTTAGATAAAACGAAGTATTTATCCATCGCCAATCTAAAAGTAAGCGTGAATGTAGTCAATGTAGACAACTTTGCGAATGTTTGCCGCCAGAGTAGATGAAATGGATTCGACTGACATGATTGATCCATCCCGAAGGCCGATGATGTATTTTGATGGTTTGACGCCAAATAGATCCTTCGGTGTGGCGACGAAGTAGGCAACGCTGATTGAAGTGAAGAGCTTGAAACGAATCACATATTTCTTTTCGGCAGGAGATTGTACAAGATCATTTTCCTTGAATAGCCAAGAAGGCAGAGTAGGGACTAACTGCATTTCCAGTTCGCCGCCTTCATTCAGTTGGAACAAGGTCTCTCCAATAAACATGAGCTTCCAAATACTGAGGAACTCTGCAGTAGCACCACTGAGACGTGCTAAAACTCCTCTGCCACGCATCTTTGGATCTTCAAATGCCGAGGACGCAATGAAAGACGAACACTCCATCACAGATCTACCATATTTCTCTCCGTCAATGAAAGGAAGCATTCCGTTGAGCATTTCTTCAAAGAACTGATCAAACATGTTCTTCTTGATTAGCTCAAGGTAATACTTGTACGATTGATCCATCCACACAGACTGATTTTCCAACCAGCCCGAGCTAAAGCCCATCATTCTTCCCATATCATAGCTTTGTCCCGTGAGAGATGATGACAGTGTGTACATCTTTAACTCTTTGTCTCGAAGTCCACTATGCTTCACATGCTCATACAGCGCAACTGCTTGCTTCTTGTCCATTGTTTTCATAACGCGGGTGACTCCTTCTAGGAAAAGTGGAAATTTACCAATAACCATTTCCTTGGCAATGCAAAATGGATGACCTTCGTCGTTGTGATCTCCAGTCTCTTCCCATTTTGTGACGTTGTAGGAAAAGTAGGTAGGCGTTATAACCGCACCAGCACTCTGCGTATGTCCATGACTTCCAATCACATTTGCCCGGTCTATGCCAAGGTCTATCTGTTTCATCCATCTCTTTGTGAATTTAGCAACATCTCCGGAGGAGTACTGATGAGTCTCTCCGGAGAATAATGAGATAGCTCTGTACTCTTCTCGAGCAGTTGCAACAGCGTCCCAGTACAGAAAGAGCGGTTGCGGAACTTTGACTTCACCCTCAGGCTCATAACTTGGTATGAAGTCACTGTCCCCAAGTTCGTCCAAAGCAGTAGATATCTTTTCGATCAGCTCGGCAAGCTCGTTTGGAACGGTAATCGGACGGCTGTATTTCAAAATTGCGTCATGAATGTACTGGAGCAATATTTTCAGCTCATAAGCTTCTGGTAAACCACTCCCTAGCATACTGCTGATTCCATTTAGAGCTGCGTTCCAACCTGGTTTCGAGATGATTTGATGTTAATTGTATGTAGATTTAGATGAATGAGCAATGAGCAACGGACCAATCAATCCCGTTCAAGACGCTATGTCGTGTATGATCACGAAGAACTTACCTGGTTTCCCCGCTTCGTATTCAATGCCAATTCCAAAAGGATCTCTAGTGGCGAATTTGATGGTTGCCAAAAGGAACAACTTTTCCATCGCACTACTTTTGAAGATGTTCCCTTCAACGTCGTGTTGCATGTTTGCCTCATTTTTGTACCAGCCGCTCGCTGGATTCACATATTGTCGCATATATTCACGTCTTTCGGTACTTTCATATGTTGCATCAAGCTGGCGAACATGTAACCACTCTCCATTGTAGCTTTTTGACAAGACATACTTATTCTTGCGGGGAGAAACAACGCGGTGCGAGTAGTAGTATGTGAGTTTGCTACTGAATAGCAAGTACTCTTCTCGATCGGGGTATATTTGCAAGTAAGACGCCATCAAGTCCAAGATGTATGTCCAGTGATCTGCAGAAAAGCCAGCTCCCTCGGTCACAGCGGCAGGTGATACCTTTGACGAGGCAGCAACATCGTCAATAAAGCTCGACAGGCTCGTCATGAGAAAGATATTCTGCTCCTCGATCATTTCTACGAGCTGACCAGGTCTGAACTCGCCATCACACAGTATTGAGGCTAACGCTTCTCGTTGAGCACGGTGTCCGTCTGCGAAGCCAACAGCATTTGTGGCAAGCCGTAAACACACTTCTGGATCGTCTACTGAAAACACAACAGCCTCCACCGACAAAGGATTGTACCCATCCGCTTGGATCAACGATAAGAACATATTAAAGTTGAATGCGCCAACTCTCGGATTGAATATCACATCATTCCTCCGATTTTGAATGACGTCTCTAAAATTGCTGGGTCCTTCCGAGAAGTAAGTACTTTCAATGATGAACTAGAGGGCGGAGAGAGAGCGTGAGGAAATTCCATGAGAGAATTAGTGACTATTTCACAAGACGTATGTATAACTCACCCTGTCGTAGTCTCTCTCCAAATCTCCCCTCCTACTGAAAAGATGATATACTTTTATTTTCTCATCATCATCTGCATTTCCCCCATCGTCATCGGTGTCACCAAGGAGAACCGGTATGCCCCCCATTAATGCATTATCTAGAAACATTTGCTCCACATGTTTATCAAACAGATGCTCCGCTGTAACTGTTTCCGCACTGGATGTTATTTGTTGTATCAGCGCCCGTGCTCTAGAAAGTTTGTACGTTGCAAAACCACCTTGTGTAATTCTCCTTGCAATGATGGGTAAATCTGTGATCGAATCCGCTCTACCATAGAATGATGTGATGGTAATTTTCTGACCAGGCCAAATAGTTACATCGTCAACCGCTGCAAATGCTGACGAAGTCCGTGCCGCTCCATATTGCTTTCCTTCAAGAATCTCCTTTATTGACTTTTCATACAAGCCCATCGGACGCATAAGGGAAGTGTCCTCGCCAAAGACTTTGTTCGTATCATACACTATTGGCAGTAAATCCTTTTCTTGATACTCAATGTATGATAGGCAAAAGTGCCCTGCTTCTTCAACAACAACTGCATCTTCATCATCAGGGATCTCCGACATTCGAAAGAAGGGCATTGTCAAATCATCGACCCACCCAGCATGATGCACACCCATAAATCCCTCAATTGTACGCCCAATCATCTTGAGCAAGCTCGAGAGCTTCCCCCCCACGGGCTGAATACGCGCGAGTCCGTCCAATACCGAAAGATGCAATGCATCCTTCTCATCCAGATTGGATATAGTTGTTCGCTTGACAAATGCCCCAAAGTCTTCTTCTGGCAAATTAAAATACGTCACATTCGTCTCAATCTTATTCCACATGTCTACCTCTTGAATTGTCATGTCATTCGCACCAATAAACATTCGTCTCACGGGATATCTACTCTCCTCCTGCTCATTCCAGCTACTACTCTCCATCAATTGTGAAAACCTCGTCCTCGACGAATCAAACGGCTCCACTAAAAACTCTTTACTTTTCTTGCCCTGCAACAAATTCCCCTCCCTTCTACCCTTGTAAAATGTTCGAAATCCCAATAGGGCAGTGTTTTGATAGGCATTATTTGCACTGTAGTCTGTTAGAATTGAAGTTGAAAAGAATTCAAGTACAAGAAGTGAGAACACATGAGACAAGAATATACACTAACAGAACGAAATTCAATTTTCTCACATTCCATGATTGGATAATCTTTGGATTTGACTCCAAAGGAGGCTATGCCTTGTCCTCGATTGACGTAGAATACGTAGAGTGGCTTCCCGTATATACCAGCTACACCCTAATTGAATTGGAAGTGGTGTTGAGAAGATAAGTATGAGAGGCAGTCACAAAATCATTCTACTTCCAGGCACAACAATAATCAACAGCTTGCACTTACCGGCAAAATATCCGAGAATGGAGGATTAGCATCATAATCTTCAACAATATACCTTCCAAACTCATCAAACTTGACATCATTATGCTGCTGCTGCTTCCTCTTCGCCTTGCTGCTGCCGCTGCTCCGTCCGCCCTCTGCACCAACGCCCTCTCCAATCGTACTCCCCCCATCATTATTATTCGAATCAAGATCTGGAGGAAGGTTGAACGAATCCGGTCCCATGACGAAATATTGGAACAATGTGCACACGGCTAGAAATAGGCCTAGCACGAGTATGATGAGAGTTGAGGATGTTTTGATGCGTGAAGATCTTGTCGAATGAAGTGGTTGTCTCTGAGGAACTGCTGGTCGATGGTGAAATGACGATGCATTATTATTATTTTCGCTACTGCCGCCATTACCAGAGCCATTGTCGAGTGGACGATGAAGAGAGGATTTCTGCCGCGGCGGAGGCACACGAGATGAACTCGTCGGCCGATTGTTGGTACTTGAACTTCTTGCCGGAAGGGATGTCGTCGAGCTCATGCTGGGCACTCTCGGCGGAGGATTATTATTGCCATCATTATCGCTGTCATCGTCAATTGTCACGTTGGAAAATCGTGGAGTGACCGCTGAAGAGCAAGTCGTGTTGGACGAAATAAAGCTCGAGGTAGATGGCATCAAGCTGGCTGGTGGAGGACTTCCGTAGATAAATGATTGACTTGTAGGGGCATTGTTGATTAATGGAGTTACTTCCTCTGGCTGGGCGGCTGTTGTTGTCGCCCACGCTGCCCCTTTCTCGGGGTCTTCTTCGGCTACCTGTTGCATGATATGAATATGATGGAGATGATTCAGTCGCCGATATCTAAAGAGTAGTTGATGGACGGTGCGTGAGCGTGAGGTTGATGGGTGGAGGCTATTTTGTGAAAAAAGTATCTTTTGTTCCTTTGTGAAAAAGGATCTTTTGTTCCGTCCTTCGTGCATTTGTGTGTGGTGAATCAACTTCAAGTTCAAGTAGAGATCTTCAAAGTACATAGCCAGATCGCTGCTTACTTGCGCTGTTCCTACCTTACCGTACTACTGCTTAACCAGCATGTCCAATGCATCGCACTTGTCTATCATAAAGATGAGAGTACTACGTAGTACCATCCCTCCATGTTCATCATCACCATCATTACTTCATAAGTAGTCCTTGTAGTACTACCTGACTTCACACTAAATTATTAGACCTGAACAAGGTGACGACATTCATGTGCCACCTTTCCACAAATCTGGGGCACGAAACTCGAAGACAACCCTTCTCTGCCGAAAGACTATGTCAACATTCAGCTGCACGTTTGTAGAGTATCCAATGTGTTCTTTCGCCAGTAGTATAGAAAAAATGTCACCTTAATTCCTCAATAATTGACCAACTATCCCGGTCAATATTAATTGCATCCTTTACTTTCATAGAAATTTTAATAGTGTGTACATGATCCATGAAACATCCATCTACATACACATTATCTACTATGTATAAGGCTCAGCAATCATTGTATGTGCAATAGCATGAATCATGCACACTATATAGATGATCCGCTGCTTCGAGTGGCCAATCCGAACTGTAAATACATTTTATTTCCGACGTTTCCGGAACCAACTTGGGCCACCAGTGACATCCTTTCCCTTCTTTCGGCTCACACGGCGGTGTCACTACGGCTGGTCTGGTCGTAGTGGTAGTTGTAGTGGTGGTTGTAGACGTTGGGCACGCGAGAGGGAACTCTGCGCAGCATTCTGCTTGGCTGTCAAACTGAATTGATTCTGGCATGCCAAAGATACAAGCCTTCTCACCCCCGGCAATAATTGTTGGGTACCATTTCTCTTGTGGCGGTGAACAATCCAACCAACCGATAGATTCACAACATTGTTGTTCTGTGGTAAAAAGAAATCCAGATGTTGCGAAACTCCATGGATAACCGCTGCCTTCAACACACATTTGCTTTCCGTTGGATTCAGTCGGATACCACTTCACTTCCTTCGTACCGCAGTCAAGTTTCCAGGCATTACAGCAATCAGTCTCAGTCTGGTACGTCCAACCTTTGCTGACAAGGTATGGATCGTAATTGCTGCCTTGTACACAATCTGGCTCACCATCACTGCTCATAGGGTACCATTTTACAGCTTGAGGAGGAAATGTAGGTTTGGGAGTTGGAGGTGACACTGGTCTAGGAGTTGGTGGCTTAGTTGGTGGCGGCGGCAACGGAATTGGGTTCTGCGGACTTTGTCCAAGTTCTGGCGGAGGTTGCACCATGTTACAGCACAAAATGTACTTCTTCGATTCTGCAAAGCTGGTGCTGCTTCCGTTCTCGTCCCAAGGAGGGGTACCGCCTTCCAAATCCTTGTACGACATACACGTTGTCGCACTATTTTGATACTTTTGACTGACCATCACCCATCCTGTCATTGCGCCTTCGGCCCAAGGCGACCACTGAGCAGTCTCTGAGTTGAAGTCAACGGGATGACCAGGAGACGGCTGATATCCCTCTCCATCGGGGCAGTAGCCAACATACGGACAAAGTGCTTTGCCTCCTGCGTTCTTTTGGCAATAATTAATGGCGTCGCTGTGAGAGCCTCCATTCCATCCGTCAGATTTTCCATACCAAGTAGGATCCATCATTCCCTCGACATATTGACTCACACTCATATCGTCAGGCTGAGTGGCATCGAGATTCTTCGCGCAGCACATTATATGCTGCTTCTTATCTTGTCCCATCCTATCCAACTCAGACGATGGCTGATTTGTCAAAACTTGATAACGCGAACATACTGAAGAGAAATCGAAATATTCTCCATCCGATCCTATGAGAGCCCAACCTCCTTCAGCTATTGGCGCCCATTGTTCACCTATAAAAGGCGGCTTGTCGTTGAATAATGTCTTCCCGTCTGGGCACAGAGCCAGGATTGGACAGATCTCCATGTCACCAATATTGTTACAAAACTTTTCGGCATCTTGGTACGTACCTCCTTGCCACCCGTGTTTCCTCCCATACCAAATAGGTTTGAACATGTCCATCGCGGCCTTGTCTATGTCACTTGGTGCTGAGGTTGTAACCACCGCAGTTTGATCAGCAGGGATCCAATTGTCGGCAGTTTCACAACACATGATCGCCGATGTCTCCGCTTTATTCTCACCAGTCAACCCCCATTCTGGTGGGAACGAGTTCAATGAGTTGTAAGGCATACAAGTATCTTCAGGACCGCTCTGAATCCATCCGTTGGCAACATTTATAAAGGGTACCCACTGTGAACTGGCTGCCGCTCCTCCAACGATTACCTTGCCTGGTCCTTGCGGACAGTAGGCTTCGTAGGGACAGAGAGTGGCGCCTTTCCTCCCACAAAACTTGAGCGCATCGTAATACGATGAGCCACCCCAGCCACTGCCTCGATCATATCTACTTATTTTGAAGTTGATCTCTGCTCCCACAAGCGAATTATTTTCTTCAACGACTTCCACTGTTTGAGACGGTTGAGGTCTCTCCGCTGATGATTGATCCGATGTAGTGGCGACAGGCTCGTTCGGCCAAGTATTTCCACACTCTCCACAACTCAATCTACACACGTCCCGAATCAGCAAAACCTCACCATTCTCACCTTTCAATGGCGTTTCGTGGCTACAACGCGCATTATGTAGAGCCACACGGCCTACGTGAGCAATAAAAGTTTCGCATGTTTTACCGTCAGTCGTGATGACAGCGGTCGGGTGATCCTGGCATTCATTCTTGTCAATAACGACCTCGGTGAGGGTTTCAGTTTCATCTGACATGGAGCTATGATAATAATCAGCGTCTCCCATTCCCGCATCCGGCTGCTTACAACACATAACGTAGCGTGTTTCTATTTCATTGTTTCCGTCCGCTCCCCACGTTGGTGGCCCACCATTCATCTCATTATACAGTCGACAAGTGTCTGAGCCAGATACTTGCACCCACCAGTTCGCAGCATCATCAATGGGTGCCCAAGAATACTCCGGCTTGACCCCGCCGAATGGAACGCTCCCAGGTGCTTTAGTCATCGGACAGTATGCCTCATATGGGCAAACAGTCCTCCCTTGTTCCTGCTTACAAAAATTGACCGCTTCACCATAATTGGTTCCCAACCAGCCCTTGCTACGATCAAACCATTTTGGATCATACGCTTCAGCTGCCCAATCGAACTGTGCTTGTGTTGCTTCGGCACTTGCTACTGCAGGTTGTGCCGGTGCATTATTAACCACTGCAGTCGGTGCCGGTGCACTGTCAGCATCAGCAGTCACCCCTAGTGGACAACACATGAGATGCTGAGTGACACTTTTACTGCCTTCTTGTGTGAACTCCCATGCTGGCCTCTCCTCCCCCATGTTACTTAAAGTAACGCACTTATTGTCGGCCCCAATATTGACCCATTCGTTATACTTGTCCCCAATTGGAGCCCACTGATCTCGTTCTCCATTGAAGCCAACCTTCACGCCACCAAACGGGACACTATTCTCTCCCTCAGGGCAATATCCGTCGTAAGGGCAAACTATCATTTTTCCTTGACTGGCACAGAATGACGTTGCTTCCATGTAGGTGGAACCCGCCCAGCCGTTTGTGCGATCGAACCATTGGCCTTTGTACTTTTCAATAAACATTTGATTACCAAATTCTTCCTCAACATGGCCGCCAGAAACTGCAATTGATGAATCCATACCGATAGAAGGTACAAAGTCATCCTCTGTATCCGCTCGGCAGCAAGCAACGTAACGAGTAACACCCTCTCCGTTCGCCCCCCACTGCGGTGCTCCATCCAGTTTCTCACACCAATTTTCAGTAATCCCAACCTGAATCCAAGCATTTTCAACGTCACTAAACGGCGCCCAAGATGATTCATCTGGTCCTCCACCAGCCTTTTTGCCCCCCAAGGGCATCGTATGAACACCTGCTGGACAAATGGCTTCAAAAGGACAAATAACCAAACCTCCATGAGAGGCACAATACGAAGAGGCAGCATCATACGTTTGGCCATTCCATCCTTGATCTCGAGAAAACCAAACAGGATGATATTTCAAAGCACTCTGTTGATAACTCATCGCAATCGCCTGGGCATCGGATGGATCAATCGGGGCGGTCCCACTCTGTTGTCCCTCTTCTTCGGCCAACATTCCCTCCCAATCTGGCAGATTTTTCTTTCGTTGTTGTGCCTGTGAAATTCCAACACTAATTCCAACAATAGCCCCGATTAATATTAGTCCAACTGCACAGCGACGAAATGCCGCCGATCGAAACATGGCATAACAATAACGCCCCCTGCCACTTCCCCGCTGAAGAGTTTCATTATAATTTGCAAAGGAGTGATCATCATGATCAAATTGATACGCAGCGCGAAGATTGATGTTATTATTCTGATGCGGAGGATCATCCTTGAAAGTATAATCACTGTAGAGAGTGGCTCCCTTCCTTGCATCTTGGAACTGCCCAATAAATCCCTTGGCCCCCGGAGGAAGAGGAGTTGCCTCCTCGCTTGCTTCTGGAACATTCTCCTCCTCATCTGGTGCAGTTTTCCCGCCCTCCATGACCTCAATTACCGAAGCAGCTGCGGCGGCGTCACCGCCTACAATTGGATCGTTGGACATTTCTGCGATGTAATCACGATAAGAGTTGATGAGGCTGTTGGTCCGTGAGGCGAGGGCGGAGATGTTTCGATCAACGTCGTCGTCGTCGTCAGAGTAGTTTCCTGTTTATTTCATTTTATCATGTGTAAGAGATGAGTGATGGAATATCTACGTAACAATTTTCATTCATAGAGCAATTTTCATTCCTAGTATCTTGATCGATCTTACCTTCAAGCTTGTCAATATCCTCATCGTCATCAATCGAAAATTTGGCCGCATCGGCCGATGCTGGCGGCACTGCCGCTTCCTCCTCACTGCCGTCGCCAGAAAGGAGATCTACAGCTGGCTTGGTGCTATCGTCGCTCATGGATGATCCTTTTTGATGGGTAGATAGACTGAATAGATCGATCGCCACTAAGATATTTCTCGCTAGATACCTTTGTATTCAGATGTTGTGACAAGTCTTCGGCATACAAGAAGAAGTAGCGCAAGCAGTATGTATGAAGAGTAGATGATAGATGAGCCCTGAGTAGCGCGCCAAGCGGTTCGGATTTTGTGGACTTAAAGATTCAAATTAAGCTTCTTCATCATTTTGAACATACATCTTTTGCCTAATCAAATGATAAATATTGCAAGAAAGATATGAAGCTTATTCAACATAGATTGGAATAAGTATCAATTTTACCGCTTGACATTTGCATTTTGCATCCCTGTTTTGTTTTACCGCAGCCTCTTTTGCTTCAGTTAGTTGGGACGGCATCTCAATTGGAACTAGGACGGCATCTCAATTGGAACATTAGCCCAAGCCAAGCTTTCCAAACTAGGTAACTGGCTGGGCCTTTTGGGGCTGTACTATCGATCACGAGCAGCTAGCCCAGCTTTTCAAACCTCATCCCCAAGCAACGCAACTCATTCAACGAAGTTGCCCGAAGGAAGAGCTGATACTTCATAAAAGTCGACCGGTGAGTCTCCTCTATGCTGCTGTTGTTTATTCATAGGTAATTGGCGTGCTTTTGGTGATGATTTACCAGCTATTGACAGGTGGAAAGCTGGCGGCTTGGTGTCAGCGGTCACATGAGTTATGTGCAGAAGTTAGGACGTTACTTTCTGCTTTGGCGATGAGAGTCTCGAAGCAGCTGCATACACTCGACCAGCATCATCTTTCTATGCTTTACAATACCTAATTATATGAATATTTTCGATCCGTAC
Source organism: Skeletonema menzelii (assembly GCA_036940005.1). Taxonomy (NCBI): domain Eukaryota; phylum Bacillariophyta; class Thalassiosirophyceae; order Thalassiosirales; family Thalassiosiraceae; genus Skeletonema; species Skeletonema menzelii. The sequence goes on along the minus strand of JALLBH010000189.1, from coordinate 4,912 downwards.
TAAACCAATTCGTCCCTTCCTATTTCATTGCTCCCAGCAGAACAGCCCTCACACTTTAATCGACGACCGCTCTCTTCAAATCAAAACAGATAAAATTTGAGAGCCATGGACAACCAGCCCAATAATAGACCGGCCAGAATACAGGGCCAGTGGAAAAATCTTATAAATATATCATGTTTCATTCTCGGCGCAGCCGCTCTTTTTTTGTGGCTTAGCGGCGATGACAACGGCTACTGGAATTTCCTTCCCAGCACCAACGAGGAGAGAGGACATCGACACCTCCTCCGAGACATATCACGTAGAACTGCCGAGGCAAACTGCAATCGATTCCACAGGAGTCCGAATAGATGCAATAGTATTACTGGGTGCTCACACAATGGAACCGCCTGTGTCCCCCAACACATGATGATGATGCAATTCTCCAATGCGGCTTCTGACATTTGCAGTAGACACAATGGGAAAGGACGACGATGCAAACGAAGTGGCTGTGCATATCAAAGATCTGATAAGACGTGCAAGATTCCCAATAATGAATGTGAACAGTACAATGGCCGGGCTCGTGTATGCAATAGGAATCAAAAATGTGTCTACAATCGAGACCCTCGGACGTGTGAGCTGATGACGGAAACGTCTGTTGCCATGAATTCATGTACCAAGAAGGGATATCGACAATGCAAAGGGGATACTACAAACTGTATTTGGAAGAATAGAGTTTGCTCCCTCAAGTCATCGTCTGGTACTACTATACAGCAGCAATCCGCAACGCTGGCGACAACAACTACGACGACAACAACGAAAGCGACCCAAGCGGCGGGGTCGACGACATGTTGGGAATGGCATCCCAAGCCGGGACAAACTGGGGGAGCACCAGTATGGTAAGTGAAATTCGAAGTTGCTCAATCATCTGGTTTGGTCTCTTCTTAATCACTCGTCTAACCATTTATCCAACTTGTTCGATTGCTTTCTCTACGCCTTCCAACACACGACCATAATTGTCGGTGCATATACCAAACTACGTATTTGCAGCACTAACTCTGGCAACGTTCCCACAGAATGGTCCAGTGAATGCCAACACACCAACGGGGTTCTTTTTTTCAAGACTGGAAAGGAATGCTGTGAGGGGTATTTCAAAAATGCACCCGGTTGTGAATGGAAAACAGAGGAGCAGTTGCAGGCGGATAACGCGTGTCATTCTTGGCACCCCTCCATTAATGCTCCAAAGACTTGGTAAGTGATAATGCGTGGAGAAGATGTTGGTCCCGATGTTTGCCATTCATTATCCATTAAACTCATTTACATCATATGCTGCTCTCTTTCCAACGGCAATACACAGCACCAACGATGATGCTATTCCCGACGGATGGAAGAATGGCTGTCCACACTACAATGGTCAGCTCTTCTTTCAGTCCTATGACGAATGCTGTGAGAAATATTTCAAAGCTGTCCCAAAGGAGCAGTGTTTGAAGAGTGATATTAATGACGCGACTGTGACATCGGTGACTACTGCCGCTGCCAACTCGTGTGATCCTTGGCACCCTTCCATTACTGATCAAAAGACTTGGTAAGGAACAAATTTGTAGACAAGATATTCCCGCCCGTCATTTGTCTCTCTCATTCAACTTACTCATGACATTCGTTTCTTTCTCATCCCATCGATGACGCACAGTACCAACGATGATAACATCATCGCGGGGTGGAAGAATGGCTGTCCACACTACAATGGTCAGCTCTTCTTCACATCTGGGGACGCATGCTGTGATATTTATTTCTCAAGTGTCCCAACGAATGAGTGTAAGAAGATTGATGTCAACCAGATCAACCAGAACAACCAGAACTCTGCTGAGCTGACAACAACAGCAACTACTACGAAGGCTACGACAACGACGAAGGCTACTACTACAACGACCACTGTTACCGCCGCCGCTACTACACCGAGGCCGTCTCCCAAACCAAGCCCCAAACCAACTCCGAAGCCCACGAAAAAACCGAGTCCAGCACCAACGCCCCTTCCGACGAAGAAACCGAGTCCAGGACCAACGCCAAGTCCGACAAAGAAACCAACGCCAAGCCCAACGCCTAAGCCACAAGTGCAACCAACTCCCAAACCATCGCCACCTCCAACTCCTGCTCCTCAAGCTGTAAAATGGTATCCTCGACAAAACAGCGGTGGCAGAGAATGTGTGCAAGGCAGCGATTACGATCCATCCTGGCCTAGTAAGGGTTGGACATACCCGACTGAGACTGATTGTTGTAAAGCGTGGTCACTTCAGTGCGGTGCAAAGGAAGTGAAGTGGTATCCGACTGAATCCAACGGAAAGCAAATGTGTGTTGAAGGTGACGACTATCAATGGAGTTTCATAACGTCTGGTTGGGTGTTTGCCACGAAGCAAAAGTGCTGTGATGGTATGAAGTTGGATTGTTCACCGCCACCAGAGAAATGGTACCCAACCATAGTCAGTGGCAACAAGGCTTGCATCTTTGGTGAAGTTGATACTTGGTCAATATCTTTTGACACCAAAGCAGAATGCTGTGCAGAATTTCCTCTCGCGTGCCCAACCACTACTACAACGACTACAACGACCACAACGACCAGACCAGCCGTAGTGACACCGCCGTGTGAGCCGAAAGCAGGGAAAGGATGTCACTGGTGGCCCGAAGTAGACTTGACGACTTGGAAGATTGTGTGCGTATACTCTTCGGATTGGCCATCCGAAGCAGTCGGTAATCTACATGATGATCATGATTCATGCTATTGCCAATTCAATGCTTGCTGAGCCATGGTACATAGAGTGGCGGATAACTTCTAGGAATCATTTTGTTTGAACGATTAGTTCAGTCTTCAGTACACGACGACTCAATTTGGCAGTTAGAATTTGAATCTGTAGGAGTTGTAAAAAGACGCTGCCGCTGTCGGCCTCTTGCGATATCTCTGTTACCCTACAGAATACAACATCTCCTGCGCTAAATAAAATGATGGAGAAGAAAGTAGTTGTCTCCGGGATGCAACAATAATGTCTCTAGGTACTTAGCTTCAATGCTGCTGTCGTTTCTGATCTTTCACATTACACAAGTCTTTTGATAGTTTTGATCTTATTCGACCAATCAAAGCGGTGCAAAGGCGGTAGGTGGCAGGGGTGAGTTAGATGAGTAATTCATCGAGTCGACAGCTCTCTTGCTCCACAGGACAAACAGAGAATCATTGAAACATTGACGAGCCGGTGACAAGTATGCATTTTTCAAGCCTTTCATTTGATCATCACAATAGCTCCAGAGATGAAGTATATTGTTACACCAAACCCCACTACATGCCACCAATACCAAAGATAGACTAAAACGACTCCAGCAATCTCGCCGCCACCAAATCTGCGGCACCAGGCATGCAATAGTGTATACAATCTCCCCTTTGTACATGCAATGCACCCAACTCCAAGTCGTCATACTCAAGTAGCACATCAACATTAACCCCTGCTTTCACTATCCGCTTCTCCAGCTTCGCCCTTGGATTGTAACGAACGCGTTCGACACACTTGCTCCTTTCACCATCCATTCTACCCTTTTTACGTATATACTGCCCATCGCCCGTGTTAAAGTGCGCTGTGGGAGTAACGACATAAATTATTTTTGGTCGCCGCTCTATTTTCATTAATGGCTTTGCAATGTCCGACACAAAGCTGTTGAGGATGTTTCTGGAATCCCATATAGAAAAGTGAGCCCCCACGTTGTATACAAGATGTGTCATTGGCCCAGACGGAGGTAACGCCGTCTTCTTTCCAAAACCGACCTTAATTCCCAAGTTATCGATTTGCCATTTCATTCTTTCCAATACATCGGGCTCTCCCTTCGAACTGTCTTTATAGGCAAATCCTCGATGAGGGACGAAATGTATCTCCATTCCATTTTTAAAGCGAATTGATGCTGCATCGAAGCCACTATGCTCTCCGCCCGTGAAAGCACATTTTGTGGTAAGTTTCTCTGGACACGGCCACGTTTTTCTCCATTGTATCTCCGATTGCTCTATGACGTTGAGAGAGAATGCATTACACGCCAACGATATAAATAACTGTCGGAGGAGAGAATCACCAGTCATGAAGATTCGTTTTGGCTGCTGTTGTGGATCATTCAAGACGGAATCAAATGCTCTCCATATCTCCACCAGATGCTTCTGATAATATTGAAACGAAGCAGCGGTAATTTGCTCATCGACTGTATTATCCTGCATGGCTGCGCAAGAATATTTGTACCATTCAAATGGGCACGATAAATTGTAGTAACCCATTGTTGGGGGGATATTGACGTCGTTGTGATTGCCCCCATCATCACTATTCATGAAAGCGCGGTCATCATTCTCTACTTTCTGTTCATCACGAAACTGATTGAGTGTCGAGCCGCCCTTTTGGTTTCGCCGCCAACGATACTGACGCCTCTTCACTCGGAATTCCTTTTGAGTGAGACCGAGTTTTTCACCGAGTTCAGGTGACCAGTCCTCTTCGTACACAAGCTCTTCGTTGTAAATTTGATAGTCATTGGGTGCTGCGGATAATGTACGGTCATCAAATATATGAAAATAGGCCACCTTGGCGAATAGCACAATGATAGCAAACTTGACGATGGTCCTTTGTCGTATAAATTGGGTTGCTTGCATACTGTTCGCAGTAAGATGTTGGTTAGACTGCAATAGATAACTTCGCTCCTGGAGGGCCCACCGACGTACTATAAAATTTCTGTTAAAGTATTATTTAATTGGGTTGCTTGCATTTCAAAGAGAGACATGGGTGTCAATGTATTGTGGTACGACTGTACACAGTTGGCTTCATGCTGTACTTATTTGGCCGTGCGCCGTGCGTCGGTCGTCAATCGTCAAAAGTGGTGAGTGCGTGGCACGTAGCACACCCCAAGGGTAAATAAATAGGGT
>JALLBH010000188.1:35151-69403 GCA_036940005.1 Skeletonema menzelii | reverse complement strand
AAGTTAAGCGTTGCACAATTTACCTACTTGCAAGTTGAAGTCAAATGAACAGTATTGGTAAAATTGTCCGAGTTCGCATATTAGGCAAGCGATGCGACAGTACCTGAATAAGTAACCTTAGTGAACTTAAAGAACGCGAAACCTGGCTGCATGCAGGGATAGGCGACGTAAGTGAAAGGCACTTGGTAGGGCCTTGGTTCAGGCTACCTCTCTAGAGGTAAGCTGAGCCGGGCTGTTGAAGGAAGTGGATCTGCGGGGTTGGTGCGGTGTAGGAATGGCCATAGAACTTTTGAGTGATGGGTTTGGATGATGACCACGCCGCATTTGCAAGCGGAAGGGGAAGGATGCCGTGTGGAGTGGAACTTTGGATTTGGAGGGATTGGAGGTGCATGTTTGGTAGCAAAGGTATGTGGGTGGCGAAGAGCGGGCTAGTGGGACTGGTACTATAGGAATCTGTGAATCATGGGTCCCATTCTGCCGTAAGGGCATGCAGCCCACATCTGGAGGTGCTTGGAATGATTGTAGAGGGTGAGAAGGACATCTTCTCTTGTTGACGAGGTCAACACTATTCCTATCATAGCTAAGTCCACGTTCGGCCGGAACATCTAATCTTTCCTGCCTCCGTGCGTATCTCTACGATCGTACCGCCGCAGCCGGGCTCGGAATTTGGTCGAAGTAGAAAGATGGCGAACTTGAAAAATTTGCATACATAGTAACAAAGAAGAAGTTCAAATTACCACGCCAAATTTGTGCTCGATACACTCGATACCATCGCCGCCGTCAGATAAGCAACAATACAACATGACAATCATCCAGCTCAGAAGCAGCTTGGAGGATCGACAGAACAGTCTCCAAGAGAACACTTTATGATTGACTTGTGAATTCGTATAATGTTATAAAAGGTCCTAAATTTTGAGGAGATAGATGCATCCGGTGCGTGTAACTGTATGCCACCATTTCACGATGGTTTCGCACAAGGATCCACACTCCAACTATCCAAGAAACGCACAAACGACTCAGGCGATGCAACCTCTAGAGTTGGACTCTTCATCAAGTACTCCTTGATCCAAACTGCCGCATCTATTCCATGATTTACCAACACCCTCCTCACATTGGCATGTGCATCGTCACAAATGTCAATGGCACGAGGTTTGACATTCTTATAGGATTGAATGGGTGGTAAATCGTGTTGTATGTCCAAGTAGTTGCGAAGAGTATTCGATAGTTCTTTTGATGTATCATTTTGATGCAATTGTCGTACTTCGTATAGTAATAGGTGATTTGGAACTTCATCATTCTCTTGGTTGTGTTCTCTACTACTGCTCAATAAGGCTCGTTGTTGTTCGTGTTGAGATTGTAAAGAGATATTCTTGTGATTGTCATCATGATAATTGCTTTCATATCGTGTACCAAATAACAAATCCACCTCATCTCTCTCCACCATGGGTGTTTTTCGTAACCGTGCCAAAGCTGCATGAAATCGTGCTCGATCTGTGCACACCTTTTGGTGATGGACACATTTTCCAATTAAATTTGATGTCGACTGGGGCAGGGTTACATTTCGACCTACTTGATAATTGTAAAAACTTTCAAACCATAGTACAGGATGGCGTAATCCAACTATGAATTTGGTATTTGGAAAGTACTTCTTGTAGAATTTGAGATCATACGCTCGATAAAGTACTCCTGGACATTTCAATCCAAATTTAATCCGTTGGTTGCCGTTGAATTGCCCTTGTCCTTGCTGCTGCTGCTCTTGTTGTCGCTGAAGAAATCGTAAATGCACCTCATGATAAATCTCTACAAATCGTGTTACATCACTAGGTTTTTTTATACAGAATTCACGGTGGTAGACAAATGATTCTTCTGTCTCGTTGAGATAATTTTTGAGAAAGGAAGTTCCTGACTTTGGAAAAGCAATGATGGCAAAGTCTAGCATCCAGGATATGTCGTTTATGACTTTTCCATTTTTATCTAGGAGGTCTTTGAGTGGGGGTATGGTTATTTTTGTATCGTTATCATTGGATTCAATAACAGTTGTGATTTCTTTTATGGATAGTGTTGACTTGCTGGTGTCGATATTGTTGTTGCTGTTGTATACTGATGATGGACGTAGCAGTAGATGCCGACCGCAGAGGAACGTGATGGTGAGAATGAAAAAGTAAAATGCTGTCACCTTCCGAGATGGATGTGTTGGTGTTGGCTTATTGCAGACCCTCGCGGTGGTAATAGGATCATGAGGAGTTGACATCTTGTGTATATAGCATGGCAACAAGTGCTAGACAACGAGATCGATGTGTGAAGAGAGAGGGTCGATGCAACGCAAGAGGAACGGTAAGAAGTTGCAGAGGTGCGCGAATGAAAACAAAAAAGCCAGAGCAGAGCAGAAAAGACACCGTCTCATCACGCAGCGACCATTTTTCATTTTTCGCCACGGCTATCTCTCTAGCTATGTAGCCCACCGAACACGAACATCACTCTGTTGACAATGAGCTAACTTTTTCTGTCCAATCATAACACAGCAAGCAAGCCAATCAAAAAATGACAGACACCAATATAACCGACGATCGACTGTCCCAATTCCTCGTCTTCGCCGGTTCCGCCTCATAAGTACCTCCTCTTCTTCTCCGGAGTTCGGAATTAAGCTCATCTTGGGCTTGAGGTTGTTCTGCGCGGCATAATGTGGCGAAGCACGTCGTGGAGGGACCCAAATAGTCCAAGCATTGTCGTCGTCCCCATCTAGATCTAGAGACCGTCGTGTGTTGCTCGGTGGGTACAGTGAAAGTGATCATGTTAGTGCTGATTTTGGATGATAGAAAAGTGGATGATGATTCCATTTGTTGTTGTGATGGATTAAAGTAGCCTGGGCTGAGAGAGGCTTCATTTCGGTGATATTCCGTCCGTCCGCTGGCGATGGCAGAATCTTTTTTGTTCAGGCTTCTGGTTTGGTACAAATCATATGTTGTATGATACCGCCTGTATAACGTGCTAAGCTAACTCTAACGCTAATACTTGATGAAATGATTTTGTTAGATGATTTATAGCAGTACGAAAGTTACGACTTTTGTGGGTAGAGCACCGAGCATGGGGCATATCCTTCGCAGATTTCTGTATTAACACTGAAACAACTTAGCTCTGGTGCTTCCTCGAAGCAGCATGATACATCTTTACAAATTTCTGTACAAAAGCGGCCCTGGCCTAGAGCACATAGAGCATCTAGTTCTAAGGGAGGAGGAGGAATTGTCAAGATTGTGGATGACGTTGTATTTGTAGAATTCGAATATTGCGTTCCATTTAAGATTGTGGTGGCTGTTTCGAATGAGGCTGAGCTTGGTTTGGATGATGGGGCAGAAGTTCCAGCGAAGACGATGCTTGTATTAAGTGAAGTGAAGTCGTTGTCTGTTGTAATTGTTTCGTTGACGACAGTGCTTGATTTGATCGAGGTAACGTCGGTATTCACGATAACTGTCCCGTTGGAGACTGTGTTGGTTTGGTTTGTTGAGTCAAGAGTAGTCAGCTCCCCTGATTGCTGCAACCAAAGGCAAGCGGAATAATCTTCACACACAGCTTCATTGCCAATATAGCAGGACTCAATGGACGTCGCATATCCTAACTGCTCTGCATAACAGCACAACCCATCCGAGCAGGCATCAAGGCATTTCGTGCCTACAATCTCATTACCTTCTGCCATGAGTGATATATTGTCAGCCCCTGTACAAGCAGCTTCAATTGATGCGATGTTTGCTCTAGGAATCGTGGGCACACTTGAAAGCGATGATTGCGGCGAAGGCTTGAATTTTTGTGACGGAGATATTGAATTGGATGGAGCAATTGATGGACTAGCAATAGGTCGCTTCGTTATCCACTCTGTTCTGAACACATTGACAGAAGGAGCATGAGATGGCAGCAGAGAAAAAGGAGATGGCCGCATAGTGATAGATGGTGACACTGATGAAACTATACTCGGAGAAGTAGAAGGCGTCATTGTTGACGCTGGGTCCAAGGTAGGCCTGCTCGTCCACGCTTCTGACTTTTCTGCATCCTTCCAAGTGCAAAACTTATCGTATTCCGCGCACAAGTCCTTATTCTTTTGGTAAACAAGTGCATCTTGACAATTTGTCACAACATATTCCTTTGTTGCTGCGTCAGTGTAAACACCGCTTGCTGATAGTTCAAGTCCAACTGAGTAAGGGTGAAAAACGGTGTCTTTTGCACAGCATTTCGCAGCTTCGCAATATTGCGAGCAGATATCATCTGCGGTTCCAAACAGCAAGTTCCTTGCTCTTAATTTTGGTGATTGTTTTTCACCCTTTCCGTTCACCTGCTGGCAGATCGGCAAAAGATCAGCCGGAGGAGTGCGTAGTACCCCATCCATCGCACCATCCCATGTATCATGAAAGATATCACAATGTGGTCGGTAGACTTGGCACGCCTTGACACTTTCTGGGTCGTTGGCATCCAAGCATTTTGTTCCACTGTCGGCCTTGCTGTAGCAACAAGACGCCGGGTAACATGCTTCCAGACAAGCTGGCAAACTGCCGGGTAAGTTTGAGGATGAACATCGACCGTCAATATCTGACGGTGGCGGTTTAACATGATTCACGTTCGTTCCTGGTCCCAGTAGGTTCTTCTCAACGCTCTCGTCACTAACACCACTAAACAAGCCTAAGCCTAAGCCCCTCTCACTTTCGAGCATCACTGCGCCCAATATAACACTAGCGAGAAAAAGTAAACCAAGAGCAACAATAATAGTCCATTTTGGCAGAGAATGCCTTCCATACCATCGTCGATTTCGTCCTCCTCTCCTTTGACTTGGATCTAATCCTCGTAGTAAATCATTAAACATTTTTTGGTCATTGGTACGATCGGATGGCACCGCACTGACGGCCACTGAAGGAGACGAAGAATGACAACTAGTGCCCAAAGGTAAATCTGAAGAACGACGTGGAAGATAAATCCTTCCCTTATACAACCTCTCTTCAGACTCATTCGCTTCGTCGGCAGCCTCTCGTAATCGTAAGAACTCCCCCATTTCAGAATTTTGATTCGTCGCATCTGACAGCCGACGACCCAACGGAGCACTAATGACAGCAATTTCACCTTCGTCTAAGTCATAACTAAGTTCGGAGTTAGTCATGGAAGAACGTCGTCGCGGCCGATGTGGTGACTGTTGTTGCAATTGCTGTTGCCTGTAATAGTTTATTCGTAGCTGGCGCAGTTCTTCATAAGTATCACCACCAGTGGGATCCCTTTCGGCAGAACTTGATCGCGTTGTTCTTCTTCTTCTTCTACCTGGATCACTACGACGTCCGGCAGAACTAGATCGCGTTGCTCTTCTTCTGCCGCCATCACTACCACGGGTTGTTCGTCGCCTGCCTCCAACCCTCGATGGTTGATAGAATGGGTAAAAGCGCTCATTACTTTTGTCCCACGCATTTGCATTTCCAACGGACCATCTTCTATTTGGGTTCCCACGATTTAATGAATATAACTCATCGTAACTTTCAGAAACACTATTATTCCTGAATGATGTATGTTCTTCAAGTTCAAGTGCTTCGTGATCTACTAATCCTGTAGAGTTTCGTCTCATGCTCATGGGACGTTTTTGTTGTTCAAAGTTGTGATTTCCTATTTTTTCAAGCGCACCTGAGGCTGTGTTAACACGCCTCATAGATGATATTTTTGCTTGCATATCCGTAGCTCGTCGATTTGGACCTATTGCATGATCTACCGGGGCTAGAGGATCTTTACTTGTAGCTCGTCGTTTGCGTTCCGCAATAATCCGTGATGTGTTACTAACTGAACCTGATCCTTTGCACACATCCCCAGCTGTGCCCGGACTTCTATGCCTGCCTGCCTCATCTTTAGATTTAGATGAGTCCGAGCCTCTAAGTCTGCGCCCTTCATCTTTTGACAGGGCTGAGGCTGAGGCCATCTTAGCATAATCCCTCGTGTTACTGTTACTGACAGAAGTCTCTGTTGCCCTCCTGCTCCTACTGGTATTACTACGAACTTGAGTAGCACTAGAATGCTTCGTGACACAATCAGAGTCATCCGGAGAAACCATGCCACGAAGAAGATTAGGGGCAACGGGTTGCGTTTCGCTGCCAAAGTTATTATCGCCCATCACAGGACCACTACCGCGGCTGGCGCTGCTAGCACGCCTTCCCATCACCATTCTGTTGTTTGTAATGCCTTATGATGCGATAATTAATATTGATGTTATTATTATGCTGTTTCCCTCCGGTAGAGAGGCGAGTGGCGGTGGGTGTTGTGGGACATGGTAACCTGTCACGGAGTCATTTGTCTCTATGAGTGATTACAAATCGTACCTGGTAGATCAGCACACATCATGGCGGTTATTTACTACTTTTAGTTGCGTTCGGTACCAAAAATTTGCCGAGTCATTAAATTGACAGCGAACCGGACATCTAAGTACTTATGAATTAGCGACTTATGACCGACCACATACACACACCACTGAAGCGCATTGAGATCTATGACCACATGGAGAGCTATGACCGACCACGCACACCAATCCATGGTGGGAGTAGATGAAGTGGCGGTCTATCTAAAACCGAGTTACTAACTTTTAGTTGTGTTCGGTACCAGTATTTGCCAACGAGTCATTCAAAGTCAAAACTAAGCCATGCACAACACGTGCTCATTTTAGCACAGTGATGACCGACATGGAGAGCTATGACCGATACGCACACCACTTCAGCGCAGAGTGTGACCGGACTCGTGACCACATTTCCTAAGAGAGTCCGAAGACTAAAAGAGCTACGATACTCAATAGCTATTCACATTGCAACTCATTTTAGATCAACAAAAGCTAAAGTTAAATCGAAATATATATGTTATCAAAGAATTACTATCATAATAATGCCCTCGTGCAGCATATCCAGTAACATGCATCAAATACAATTATCACGCAGCTATTTGGTCTGCGTTGGTCCTATCCCTGAGAGGTGACATCATTTCGGCAACATTGTCGGCCTCTTTTTCTTTCTCTTGTTGCCCCGTCTTGCTGAACATTTTTGGATTAATCGTCACACTCTTTGTACAATTATTCGTCTTGTAAATACCAACTAATCTGTCTGCAAGCTCAAACATGTTGTTACGGAGTGAAATGATAATGAATTGCGCATTTTTCGTTCGTTCCTTGATGTAGTGAGCCACGATCGACACATTCTTGAAATCCAAAGCGGCGTCGATCTCGTCCATAACGTAGAGCGGAGTAGGCTTGTAATGATGTAATGCAAACACAAGAGCGAGTGACGAAAGAGTCTTTTCCCCTCCAGAAAGGTTAGCAATGTTCTTCCATGACTTCTTGGGAGGTCGGACGGAGAATACAATACCCTCTGAGAATGGATCAAGAGAATCTACAAGTTCTAGCTCAGCATCACCCCCGAGAGTTATCATTTGGTACATCTCCTTCAATTTGAGAGTGATGCGTGAGAAGCCATCCATGAACTTCTCCAGACGAAGTCTTCGCAAATCTTCGTGCAGCTTCCTCGCTTCGTTGCGCTCAGTTGTGACTTGGTCAAGATCGGCCACACTGAAATAAGAATTGGTGAGAGGAACGTGCTATCTCAGTGAGATGCAATGAATCGTGAATTCATAAATGAGTACGTAGCGTCATAACTTACCGTGACAGATAGTCTGCTTCTTTCTTTCTGTACTCAGCGATTGCGCCCATATTGGTATTCTTTGCAAGTGTATCTCTTTCTTTCTCGAGAATAGCAATGTCATTTTTGATTGAATCAGTACTGTACTGCTCCAAAGATGCGTCCGAAAGCTGGGGAAGCGACGATGGTCCTTTGACTGTCGTTTCTTCTTTACTTTCCTCGACCGGAATGGGCTGGGTATCATCTTCATCAACTTCTTCGTCCTTCACTTCTTCCATGGCATCATCCTCTTCCACTTCAGCTTCTTCTTTGGAGTCTTCCATCTTCTCGTCCTCGTCATCTTCATCGTCGGATAAGTCCCACTCATTTTCCTCTTGCCTCTCGATCTTGATGAGTTGGCGAATTTCTTTGCTCCAATGAGTGACTTTCTTGTTAGAATCCTTGATTGTCTTGTCGAGATTGTCAATTTTGGCAGTCAGCTCCACTTCAGCGCATTTGAGCTTCTGTTGAGCTGACTTGAGCTTTTCGTGCTCTTTTGAAACACTCTCAAGTGCCTTCCTCTTCGCAGCCTCGTCCTTCTTCACTTCTTCGTACGCTTCCAAGAGCTCCTTGGCACCACTTTCAAGTTCTTCATGCTCCGTTTGCAATGTCTCCAGAGCCTCCTTGCTTTTGTCCGATTCGGCTTCCGCTGAAGCCAAGGCCTTTTCTGCTTTCTGAATCGTCTTGTTCGAGTTATTAATTGTACTCTTGGCAGAGCTAAGAGCCTTATTGGCATCGGCCAGGTCTTTCTTGGCTTTGTCACATGCTTTCTGCTGATTCTTGAGTTTGCTACCACCTGCGTTGATGATATTCTTCTGCAATTTCGCAACCTCTGCTTCTAGTTTCTCACATGAGGAGACACATGATGCCATATCAGACTTGCACTTTTCAACCAGTTCCATAAGTTCTTCCTTCTTCTCCTGATCAGCGTCGGATAGGGTGCTCTCCTCGCGCAAAGCAGGAAGACGCTTCGTCAGCTCTTCCCTGGAGGTGTCAAATCCAGCAATTTCCATCTCGAGCTGTGGAATTTTTACTGATAAGGCCTTGATACGCTTGTTGAGGGAACGGATCTCATCCGTCAACTCGCGACGTTGAGTACGGCAGGATTTGAGCTCGTTCTGGGCAGCAGTGGCTTGTTCCTCGAGTTTCTTACAGTCTTCGGCTGAGAACTCCTCCATTGGATTCGACTTGGTACCCTTCTTACCGTTCTGTATTTGCATCAATATGAATCATATATGGTTAGCAGGTTGATTGACAGATCTTTTGTAATTTTGTACAAAAAAGAAAAAGAGCAGACTTACCGAGAGCTTCATCTTGCCCTTCTGAACAGAATTTCCACCTCCTGACATGGTTCCTGAAGTTTCGATCAACTTTCCATCCAACGTCACCACCCTCCAACGTTTGCCATACTCGTAAGCCCAACGGGTGGCAGTCTCAAGGTCCGGGGCAACTAGGGTATTTCCAACTGCAAGGTAGAGTGCAGGTGTGATGGAGAAGTGCCCAGGTGAGATGAGATCAAATAGCCTAGGTGCTCCCTCGGGTGTATCCATCGAACGATCATGGGCTCCCTTCTTCATCTTGTCAAGTGGCACGAAGCTAGCACGTCCCAAATTGTTCTTTCGGAGGAATTCAAGGCACTTCTGTGTTCCGGCGGTGGTCTGGACAACAATATGATCGAGCATTCCGCACGCAGTAGAGACGGCAACATCGTATTGTTCATCTATGGAGGCAAGATCTCCGAGACGTCCCATGACACCACAGTTCGCTAACTCACCACCTTTTTTAGATGCCTTGAGGATAGCAGATGCAACACGAGAGCGTCCGGTACTTGACTGCATTGAGGCTTTCGCAATCTCGGCTTGGGTCTAAACACCAGTTGCAAGGGGAGGGAAACGTTAGGAAAAGAAGGACCTCAGTACATTCAGCATATTCAGCAAACAATACATCTTACCAGCAGCTCAGTACTCTTCTTCGCTAGCATGGCTTCCTTGTCAGAAAAACTCTTCATTTCAGCTTCAGCTTCGCCAACCCTCTCCTTCGATTCCTTCAACTCGTTCTCACACTTGACCAACTCATCCCTCTTCGTTGCCTGTTTGCTATCCATCGAAGACAATTCATTCTCTACGCTCATCAATTGATCCTTGGCACGAGAGACGGCATCCTCCAACAGATTCACCTTCATCTGCGCTGTATCCAACGAATTTTGAAATACAGATCGTTCCTGCTGTAGCGGAGCGAGCTCCTGCGTCTTCTCCTCAAGTTCGAGGCGAAGTTTTTCGGTAATGGCCTTGGTCTCTTCAAACACTTCCTCAAGTTTGGCATCCTCATCTGATTTACGCTCGGTGCACTCCTCAATTTTCTCCTCCAATGTCGGAATACTCTCCTCTGCTTCCTCCATGGCTGTTTGGGCATCTTCCATCTTCTGTTTCTCCGTGGAAATCTTACTCTCCAACTTCTTAATATTGCCCTTTTCATGCTTAATATTCTCCTTCATTTGAATATCCTGGCGCTCGTACGAAGTATACTCTTCCTTCGTCTCGGTAAGTTCCTTGTAAACCTTATCATACTCCTTCTTCTCCTCACCCATCCCATTCTCAATTTCAGCCACACGTTCATCGGCCTCCTTCAACTTGAGCCTCTCCGCCTCAAGTTGCTCCACAAGTTCCTCACGTTGTTCCACCGCTTCCTCCCCCTCCTTCCGTGCCACCATGGAATGAATCTGAAACAAAATATTCTTCTTCCGACGAATATCCCGATCCTTCCCAATAAGTGACTGAGCTTCCGCCTTGGCCCCCGCCAACCCATCCTTCTCCTTCTCCGCAGCCTTGACACGGTTCAATTTCTCCTGACGAAATTCCGTCAACTGCTCCACCTTCTCCGCAGCCCTATTGGCATCCTCCACATACTTATTCGATCCAATAATATCCTCCAAATATTCCAACAACCCCTCATCATTCTCAGTCTTTCCCTTGGGTGGCATCATGGAAATCATCTCCACCTCCCCCTGCAAAATCAAGAATCGATTATTATCCAAATCAATCCCCTTGGATCCCAAAAATTCAGCCACCTTTTTGAACGTGGCATTTCGGTTTCCAATTTGATACTGCGAGGAATTATCCCGTCGTGCCACACGTGTAATCACAATTTCACTATCCGGTACCACCGTATAATCATCATCTCCATCACCTGTATCTACAATCTCATGAAAGTACACACTCACCCTTGCATACTCCAACGGGCGCTCCTTGTAAGCGTCACTACTGTGGATCAACTCGGATACTTTATTCAGCCGTAATTTCTTGGCCCGCTTCCCAAAGACAAAGAGCATGGCGTCGATGACGTTGGATTTGCCAGAGCCGTTGGGACCGACTACGGAGGAGAAGCATTTGTGGAAGGGGCCGATTGTTTTGACGCCAGCGTAGGATTTGAAGTTTTCGAGGACCTGTGTTTGTGAGATGAGAGAGAGGGCGAGGAGGGGCAAATACCGTTAGAAAGAGGTGTAATGAGAGATTGATTTGGGCGATGGGCAATATTTGGATTGAAACGCACCATTTTGGTAATCATGAGACGAGCGGGTGGAGCATCATCTTCTGTCTCCATTGCCGCAGCGGCAGGCGGCTGATCTGTCATGACTTCGTCCGTCATTATCGTTTCTGTAGTAGCATCGATTTCCATGTTCGATGTGTTTGGTTTTTGAGATGATGAAGCCGGCCGCGCTGAAAAATTTAGCAACGGCAGAATTTTGCTTCATTTGGAAATTACTGATTCCTACGTAGGGTTGGTTCGTCGTTTCGGGGATGCCCCCCAACCCCTTTGTAACTCCCAATCAAGTGACTGAATGGTGATGAGACATTTACTCACCCTTCACTTTCCCGCCAACATCAACATCCATCAACCAAGCAATCATTCACCATGTCAAAACATCCGCTATCAACCTACGAAAACACAAGTCAATAGCCAACCAAACTACTCACCCACACAGTCTAAAAATGTCCGACACCGAGGAACCCAAAGCCAAAAAACAAAAGCTCTCCAAAAAGGAAAAGAAAAGTCCCAAAAAGGAAGAAGAAACTTCATCTGACGTCCCCTCCTACGAAGAACGGTGTGAAGCCATCAACATCCTCGCCTCACCCCTCGCCTCCAAAAAATCCACCAAAAAGGCCCACAAACTAGTCCGAAAGGCGACTCAATCCAAATCACTCCGGAGGGGTGTCAAAGAACTAGTCAAGGGGTTACGCAAGGGTGATAAGGGCATTGCCATATTGGCAGGCGATGTCTTCCCCATTGATGTGATGAGTCACCTCCCTATATTGTTGGAAGAGCATAATGTTCCGTATTTGTTTGTGCCCAGTAAGAGGGATTTGGGGGCGGCAGCGTGTACGAAGCGGCCTACGAGTTGTGTGTTGGTGAAGGATAAGAAGGTGGATGAGGAGTTGTTTGAGTTGTTGGTGGAGGAGGCGAAGGCTTATGATCCGAATGGTAAGAATTGATTGATGATTTGATAGGTTTGCACGATATATAGATGTATCTTGTTAGCGTATGCTTCAAGGGGGGGAGCAGAGAGAAGGAGAAGGGTGCAAGTTGATGGACCTTACAACATTGTAGAGTGGAGGGGGCGGGGATGAAGAAGTCTTGATTCAAAGAATTAGTTAGCAATATTAACTCATAGCCAACTGTAAAATATAGATAATTATTCCAATTGCATTCAATTCGATTTCAATTCATTCTATAAAGCTCTTAATCTAACCCTCCTTGGACGTCAGCACAAAGAGACCCATCATCCCCACCAGCACATATTTTAACACTGGATAATCATTCAGTGCAATGGTAACCATACCCACATATCTCAAAGTTCCTACTGCCTTTCCTAGGATATCCTCCCTTTCCAACCATAATTGGCCGGGTGCATAAAGTCCTCTGCAAAAATGATGTATGGTAGAACGAATGAAATTATTGTTAGAACATGCACACATTGATATTGCTTCACGTCAAATAATGTGCACAAAATGCACAAACATCACTCATCAACATGATAACTCACCGATCATCCACCCGATTATTATCCCCCTTCGTCAACAGCTCCACCCTCCCATCCTCCTTCTCATGCACCTTCAAAATCCGATGCACAATCGGAATATCCCGATCCTTAATCTTAAACACCACCACATCCCCCACAAACACCTTCTCCACCGAATTATTCAAAAATAAAATATCCCCCCTTTGAAAGGCAGGCTCCATCGAGCCACTTAGAACGACTACCACGGGTGATTCGGATTTGGTCATGAACATGAGGCCCTTCCAGATCATGAGGGCGGAGAAGACGATCATGGCGAGGTTGAGGAGTTGGAAGGTCAGTTGGCGTTTGTTGGCCCAGAGCTTTTTGAGCTCGAGGATTTGTTTGTCGATCATGTCTTTTATCATGGTGGCGGGGTTGTTGATGGTGTATTATTATTAGTATTATTAGCTGTTATTAGTATTGGTTGAGAGAGGGATCAAGTCACCCTTGCAAGTTGAAAGTGGAAGTTGTAGTTCCACCTGGAACTTTTCAACCACCAAGACACAAGCAGACACAAGCCGCAAGCCGCAAGCCGCAAGCTGCTGACATAAAAGATACTTATTGTACTACGGAGGGAGGCAGACCCCTTATTATCACGTCCGCAAGAAGATCAGTCAACAGTTAAGAAGAAACCATCTGCTCATCACGATGGAAAAGGAAAAGGATGACATAGCTGTGCTCATTTATCAAGACTGCATGCGTAGGAGGGCGGAAGCGGCGGCAGTTGATAAATCTTCTTTGACACGCCGAACTTCGCCTCGTCTAAAGAAGGAAGTCAAAGCAGCCCCCACGAGGAAAAGGAAATCAAACGACGAATCCGATCATGCTGGTGCAAATCACGTTGCTCCAAAAGGAAAGAAACGCATTAAGAAGGAATACTCTGCGGACGATAGCTCTAGTAATGAGAAAAGTAGCGGTCCCCGACGAACTTCGCCTCGTCTCATTGAGAAGAAGAATCAAGTAAAGATCGAATCAGACCCCACGCCCAAGATGAAAAGGAGGGGGGAATCAAACAACGACGCAGATTGGGTAAATAATGTTGTAAAAGGAGGACGGCGCATGAGGCATGGTGCAAAGGTCAAACTATGCAGCAGTGAAGGATGTACAAATCGAGTGAAAAATGGAGGAGTGTGCCTTAGGCATGGAGCAAGGCGCATAATATGTAGCTTTGAAGGGTGCACAAATCAACCTAAAAAAGGAGGAGTGTGCTTCAGACATGGAGCAACAGCCGTCTTGTGCAGCAAGGAGGGATGCACAAATCATGTCGTAAATGGAGGAGTGTGTATCAGACATGGTGCAAAGGTCAAACTATGCAGCAATGAAGGATGCACAAATCAAGCTAAGAATTTAGGAGTATGTATCAGGCATGGAGCAAAGGTCATCTTGTGCAGCAAGGAGGGATGCACAACTCGAAGGAAAATAGGAGGATTGTGTGTCAGGCATGGAGCTAAGGTCAAAGAATGCTGCTTTGAAGGTTGCACGAATCATGCAAAAAATGGAGGAGTATGCATTAGGCATGGGGCAAAGTTCAACTTTGTGCAGTGAGGAGGGATGCACAAAACATGTTGTCCAAGGAGGAGTGTGCATCAAGCATGGAGCAAAAGTCAAACTATGCAGGAAGGATGGATGCAGAAATCACGCCAAGACGGGGGGAGTATGTGTAAGGCACGGAGCGAAGCGCAGATTCTGCAGCTTTGAAGGTTGCACATATCAAGTTCAGAATGGAGGAGTGTGTTTGAGACATGGAGCAAAGTCCTACCTGTGCAACAAGAAGGGGTGCACGAATTTCTCTGTCCAAGGAGGAGTGTGCGTCAGGCACGGGGCTAAGGTCAAACTTTGCAGCGCTCAAGGTTGTACAAACCAATCTAAGAAGGGAGGGTTTTGCAGAAATGCGATGTGTCGGGAAAGTGTGCCCTCTCGTATTTTCACCTAAAGATTATTGCGAGAGAAGGAAATTATTCACTATGCTGATTTATCAAGACTGCATGTTCGGGGGGGGGTGAGGTAGAAGAGGCGCGGCTGGATCCTCATTGACACGAAGAGCAACTGTTCCTCCTCCTTTGATCGACAATGAATTGGTCAACGGGTACGTGGAGAGGCGACTACAATTGTTATTAATTGATGTAGGTAGTAGAGATGATACACAAACAATATCTTACGCAGCATATTCATTGGCAAAGAATCCAAGGGAGGAGTTTCCCGGAGGTCTGGTGCTGAACCTAACAATGTTTGAGAGATATGAATATCCCTGAGCCGGCGATGTGGTAATTTTCAATTACTTTTGGCCAACGATTCCAAAAAAATTTAAATCATTTTCCTGCTCGCCTCCATAATCTTCAACTCTGACAACGAAAAACAACTCCTATGATGATCATCCACTCGCCAACCAAGTAACGAAAATGTTGACAAATTCCTGGATAATCATCAAACTACTCTCGGCGGCATTCATCTCGCCGCCACTCCTAGCTACAGCATTGCAAAATGCGGAAGCGGAAAAGCTATCAATCTTTTCCATGCATCCCTCTTTCGGTGATACTAATGGAGGAACGCCCGTCGTAATGAGCGTAGGCAATCGCCAAATCGATTCGATTTCACATTGCATCTTTGGAGACGAAGTTGTCCCCGCTGCGAAGAATCAGTCGACAATGACAATAAAATGCACGTCACCGCCGATGACTCGAACAGGATCTGTTCCTGTCGGTCTGACCATGGATGGGGAGGACTTTTCCATGAGCACGCACTCATTCGACTATCTTCATCCTGCGTCATTTTTGGCATTGTCACCTGCGGGTGGACCTGAGCTGGGTGGTACGAAAGTAACAATCTCTGGTTCGAATTTTGTGCAGAGCAGTGAACTTGCATGCTATTTTGGTGACATCAAAACAAAAGGCCGATTCGTTAGCAGTGAAGAGATAGCGTGCGTGACACCTACAACAAGACCTGGGAGCTACGACCTACGACTATCATTCAATGGAGTTGATGTTCAAGATACTTCGTTCCTCTACGGCGCCTATCTTCAAATGACGGCATTGGCAGCTGTTCCAGCGTTTGGAGTCAAAGACGGGGGAACGGAGATTAGCGTATATGGGACAAATTTTAGATGGGAGGATAATTTACATTGCCGCTTTGGAAAAGGCAGCAGCATGGTAAATGCCACTGTGGTTGGTTCCAATATCGTAAAATGCCTCACCCCAAAGTGGAGTGTGTCTACCTCTGTTGAGCTAGCAGTGGTGTCTGATAATGGGAATGTTGCCATGTTGGATGACGAATTCGAATTCTACACTCCTTTCCATCTATCGTCGTTTCAACCAAGCAGTGGCTTCTTGCGAGGGGGGACAACTGTCACAATTCACGGTAGACACTTCTCTCGAGGAGCTCGTGGCTCTATTCGTTGCGTCTTTGGAGAAATGTCAGTCGAGAGTACGATTGGCTCTGATTCACGAATTCTGTGCAAGTCTCCCCCATCCAACAAAGTAGGCGATGTCCAGATTGCTATAAGCTATGGATCTGATGAGTTCAAATTGAACTCTGCAATGTTTTCGTACGTCAATGAAATACTAATCGATGATTATCCAGCGGTCGTGGCGTTGACTAACGCAGAGAAGGCAATAGCTGTGCATGGTTCGTTCTTCCAAAACACCAGCGATCTCACATGCAGTCTGATCCCAAACAACATCCTGTTGAATGCAGACTTTGTCAGCAACTCTCGAGTTGAGTGTCGAATGCCAGAGGGAGTTTATCCAGGAGAGTACGGGTTGACGATATCAAACAATGGGCAGGATTATTCCGATTCTGTTCTCCCCCTTCTAGTAATCGACCCATTTCGATTTCATACAATCAATCCATCCATGCAATTTCTTGACTTGGTGTCTGAAGTTACTATTGAGGGGAGAAACTTTGTGGAGTTGATCGACTTAACATGTATTATTGACGAGGAACATGTCACACAGGCTCGTTTCATCAGTTCTACTCAAATTGAGTGCTCGATTCCGGAGGATATTCAGGCTGGTACCATTTCAGTGACCCTCGCACTTGACGGTGAACCTATTTCAATTGGTCCTCCACTATTACTTACTTTGGTGGAAATAAATATCACTTCGGTGCATCCCTCTTTTGGTGATACTAATGGAGGGACGCCTGTGATGTTACAAGTGAATGACGATAAAGTGGATGTGATTTCACATTGCATATTTGGGGATCAAATTGTCCCTGCAGTTAAGATGGAGTCGGCAATACAATGCACTGCACCGCCAATGCTCAATGTCGGAACTGTTCCTGTTGGCTTGAGCGTCACGAATGGTGAGGATTTTTCTATGAGCAAACACTCGTTCGATTTTACTACTCCAGCGTCATTCTCGACATTGACGCCTGCAAATGGTCCTGAGCTGGGAGGCACGATTATACGAATCGCTGGGTCAGCCTTTGCAAATAGTACCGACTTTGCGTGCTATTTTGATGACAACAAAGCAACTGGTCGTTTCGTCAGCAACGAAGAGGTGGAATGCGTATCACCCGTATTGAGGCCTGGGAGCTACGACGTAAGACTGTCATTCAATGGAATTGATATATTGAGGACGGTGAAGAAGTTTCTGTCCAACTATGCAATAGATGTTTTGTCAATAGCACCATCGATGGGAAGTGTTCTTGGTGGAACTGATGTGTCGATAATTGGCAAATCCTTCGTCCCCAATGAATTACTAACTTGTCGTTTCGGTGACATTGAGATCGTTCCTGCAATATTCGTGAGTTCCACGGAAATATCTTGTGTCAGTCCAGACGCTAGTAAACATCTTCAGAACGCCACAACTGTCGATGTCCAAGTGTCTTTGAATGGCGTTGATTTTTCTCCTGCGACGGTTCAGTATCAGTTCAGTCCGCCAGCATTTGTTCAAATTATACATCCTGCACAAGGATCAGTAAATGGAGGCACTCAAGTAATTGTCAAAGGAGAAAATTTCGTTCCGTCACTTTACCCATCGTGCGACTTTGGCAATAGTTCTGTTCCCGCAACAGTGCATTCGGAAAGTGAATTGTCGTGCATTTCACCAAAGTACACGTCGCACGAGGCTGTCCCATTTCGCATCACTTTGAATGGCGTAGATGAAGTCGTTGGTGCAGATGGTACAATGGATTTCTTATTCCTCCCTGCCATTCGAGCAACATCAATCGAGCCTAACAGCGGGCCGAGTGTCGGCGGAACAATTGTTACCGTGGAAGGCTTCGACTTTGATGAGTCCTTGAAGATTCGTTGTAGGTTTGGAACGTCAGACCCCGTCGGCGCTACGGTCGTTTCGGGCGAAAAGATTCAGTGCAAGACGCCCTCTCATCCCTTTGGCATTGTCCCCTTCGTGTTATCATCGGAGGAGACTGATGTTGTATCGCATGATGCGTTATTTGAGTTCTACAAACCTCCACGGATAATTTCGGTCTATCCCAATAGTGGCCCAAATCATGGAAACACTCCAGTAAAAGTTCATGGCAATTTCTTTCGATCTACCACAGAGTACTTGTGCCATTTTGGAGGCATTTCAGTCCGAGGAGAATTTCTCACAGTTGGCTCGATCGTGTGTCCATCTCCAAACGCAACGAACCCTGGAGACAATGTTGTAGGACTGACGATCACTGATAGGGAGGCCAACTTTACTCAGGAGAGCTTGTCCTTTTCGTACGTGCAACCTCCAACATTGAAAAGTCTTTCGCCAATCCACGTATTCTTCGAGGGAGGTGACTCAATAGCGGTAAGGGGGCATGGTTTCAATTCTACTGACGAAGTCTGGTGTCGCTTCTTGTCTCCTGTTGCTAATGCCAGTGAGTTTGCGAATGTCATCAAAGTGAGAGCAAATGCTGTTTTCGATGATGAAAACGTTCTGTGTGCGACCCCATCATATCCACCAACAGATGAGCAGGTTGAAGTTCTCTTGGCGCTCTCTACGAATGGCCACGACTGGTCAACAAATAGCTTATCCATCTACTATGTTCCTAACTTATCCATCAGTGCAGTGCATCCGTCCTTGGGTACTGTTGAAGGTGGGACAATTGTGAGAGTTATTGGAACTGGATTTTTCGAAGGAGATGATCTCTGGTGTGACTTTGGAGCTGCAGGATCGACAACTGCTAAATTGATATCATACAGCAAAGTCTCTTGTTTGACACCCCCGACATCAGTCCCAAGGAACGTTACTGTATCATTGAATTTCAAAGGCAGCGGTGATTACGTGAGTTCTGGTCAGAGCTTCACTTATCACAGACAGCTTTCCTTGGTGGATGCGAAGCCATTGAGAGGTTTCGTTTGTGGTGGTACTGCAGTCACAATTACTGGTACTGGATTTGTTGACGTGCCGAGTTTGTCGTGCCGCTTTGGAGGCACTGTTGTGAAAGCGAAATATATTTCCCGCAATATGATTCAATGCCGTTCACCACCCGCCGGTGAGGTGGGCAAGGTTGACCTCGATATTTCTCTCAACGGTGTTGACTTTGCCCAATTCATGAGCTCAGAGATTGTGTTCCATTACGATTCAGAGATTGAACTCCATGCAGTTTCGCCCAAAAACGTGGCAATGAAGAAATCGATTCAATCTGTTATCACAAAAGCAGAGGATAGATATATCACTTTGTACGGGAAAGGGTTCGTCAACACAACAAGTCTATCTTGCCTATTTGGGAGCAAGCAGATTACTGCAGCTATGTTTATCACTGAGACTGAAGTGAAATGCAGCTTACCTGAATCAGGTAATTCCGGAGAGATTCAAGTCAGGGTTTCATTGAATGGAGTCGACTTCTGCGAGAAAGTGTCGACCATCCTGTTTGTACCCCCAGCAGTCATATCAGACGTATATCCATCAAGGGTGCAAGAAGGATCTGAAATTGACCTATTCATTTCTGGTGATAATTTTGTACAATCTTCGGCGCTGCAATGCTATTTCGGGAGTAATAACTACTTTTCGAAGCCCGCCACGTGGATAAGCGAGTCTTCTTTGATGTGCACCAGCCCACCAATGAATTTGACCTACGACGGCTTTGAATTGCTTTGGATTTCAAACAATGGTGGTCACGATCTATCAAGCCCATTTCCACTGGGAGTGACTGCAAGATCGCATTTCCTTTCCATTCGTCCAAACACTGGGTACATAGACGGAGGGACGAGAGTCTGTATTACACTCAGTAATGTGCAGTATGTTTCCAATCTGAGCTGTCAATTTGGAGAGCTCTTTGTTTCTGCGGAATTGGTTTCCGCCAATAACATAGCGTGTGTTTCGCCAAGTATTCACTCAGCGGGAGTTGTCACGGTAAAGGTTTTTTCTGATGATATACATTTGCAAGCCGCGGGATCATTTGAATACCTTAGCCCACCTTTACTCGGTACGTTACATCCCAAGATGGGACTGGTAGAGGGTGGAACGGTCACATCAATTTCTGGCAAAAATTTGGCTGGCTTGACGCATTGTCGCTTCAGCCTTGATGACGATACTTATGAAGTAACTCGTGCTATCGAGAGCAATGATATCTCTGTCATGTGCCAAGTGCCTTCAATGAAAAGGCCAGGGAAGGCGTTGGTTCAAGTATCACACAATGAGCAAAACTTCGTTGGGGCGGATTTGGATCTACTGTTCGCTTATAAAGAACGGCCTCGAATATTCTCTATTGTCCCGGCGTACGGATCAGATACCGGCGGGAAGATGGTCCACATCCTTGGCAAAAACTTTAATGACGGAGCAATGATTGTTCATTTTGAGGACGTGATAGTTCGTGCATCAGTCATCTCCTCCAATCTGATAAGCTGTGTATCGCCCACGCTGAGAATTGGTCAGACATCTGTGAGCGTTTCAGTAGAAGGAATTGATGATCTTGTGGGTAATGAAACACTTCCCTATGAATCAATTCAGCTTCCTCAAATTGGTGCTATCCATCCACGAGTCGGAATTGTTGGTGGTAATACCCAAGTCATTGTCAACACTACAAAGTTATTCAAGTCGGATAGACTTTCTTGTCACTTTGGTGACCTGACTGTGATGGCCGTTTCCACCTCACTAAACTCTGTGTCATGTTTAGCGCCCGCGACACACGATGGAGGTATTGTAGATCTATCCATATCTGTAGATGGGGAACGTCGTTTGGATGCTGGAGGAAAACATACTCAATTCACATTTGTTCCTGAGCCACGAGTATTGTCTATGTCTCCAAACATTGGTTGGACAACTGGTGGAGATCGAATTGTCTTCGCTGTTGAAAATATGGCTCCCTTTTCTTCGTCAGCCATTTCTTGCCTTTTCGGAGGGTCGAGTGATCACGTCAATGCTATGATAGATATTGAGAGCAATGTCATCTTTTGTGATGCGCCCGTGTTTGATAGCTATAAAATGGTAGCACGTGCTCCGGTCAATTTGATAGTTGATGACGGCGTCAACAAAATCCTTCTGACTGCAGGCAAGTACAACTATCTCGAGCCAGCTATTGTGACCAAGATTGATCCTTCAGTTGGTACAATACGCGGTGGGACCGTGGTCAAGGCAACGGGAATCAACTTTGAGGGAATGAGAGGTCTCTCCCTATCTTGTTTGTTTGGAAATGTTGCGGTCGATGCAGAAATTGGAAACGAGGGTGAAATCATCTGTATATCTCCTGAATGGAGTGGTGGGCCAAAGAAAACTATCGTCAGCATTGGTATCGCAAATAACACTGAAATGTTTCTCAAAAGTCAATCAAGCTTTGAGTATCTCGCTCACCCGTCCATTGCAAAGATTCTACCGCGATTTGGACACCCGAGTGGTGGCACTGCAGTTGTCATCACAGGGCATGCGCTATCATGGCCGGGTGTTTCAAAGCATCTCTCATGTCGATTTGGAGATGCTGCATTAGTTCCCGCAAAAGCTGTGAAGAACAACGATTTGCTTTGTGTCGCTCCGCCGTTGACGACGAAAGTATCCATGCACGAAGGCTCGTTTGACACCAACCTCACACTGTACGCTAATCATGGGAAGATTCCTCTTGCTTCGAGCGATGAGTTATACATCTACACCAATGGAGTCACATTAAAATCACTGAGCACCAACTCTGGACCTTATACTGGCGGGACTGACATTTCTATAGCCATAATTGGGTTCAGGGGACTTCCTACTGATAAGATCACTTGTATCTTTGACGAAATCGAGTCCATCGGTGTTTATTCTATTGTGGAGAACGAAGAATTTGTCATTTGCACAACTCCAGCTATGAAGGGTGCCAAACCTTCTCACACCGTCTTGTTGCGCCTGGGCATTGATAAATCTGACGTCATCTCCAACGGAGAACTCTTCACTTTTTACTCGCCACCGACGGTTAGTTCAGTCTTCCCTTCGTATGGATTTTTGGAGGGAGGAGAGGAGGTGTTAGTTACAGGGACAAAGTTTCGAAATACTACGAGTTTGAATTGTTACTTTGGCGACAAACCTTCCGCAAAGATTGAATGGATATCTGATTCATCCATTCTTTGTACCTCTCCATTGATTGAGAACAACGAGGCTTCGTCTAGAGTAAATGTGACGGTGACAAATAATGGTATTGATTTCACTCGTGCAAGCACTCTGACAGAATATGAGTACACGCATCGGCCCGATGCGTCTTCAATGTGGCCAACTTTGATGAATGAGGTCAATCGGACATCAGTTGTGATCAAAGGGAAAGGCCTGTCTCGTGTCAAAGCTTGTCTTTTTGGAAATGTTAAGCACAGGTACCAAGCATTCAACGTGACTGACAATATCATCCATTGCGATGTACCACCAGACATTTTCGAGGGTCCACCTGAGTTCATATCAATTTTCCTTGCTCTTGACAATGGAGTGTTTGGAACTGACTTGAATATCCGCTACGAGGCTCCACCCGTGATCCCAGACACGATTCCAGAACCAATTATTGCTGCAGCGGAGCCAACATCGGGTGCATCGGCAGGTGGGGGATGGATTCGAGTGGCTGGTGAAGGATTCTTGAGCAGGACGGAATTGGCTTGCAAGTTTGGCGAAATAGTCTCGCATGAAGTTCAGTACTTGTCGTCTGAGGAAGTCCTTTGCAAGATACCCAGACATCTGCCTGGGAAAGTGACATTCTCTGTCACAAATGGGGGACAGGAAGAGGGCAAAAGCAAATTGTTTGAATTCACTTTCTTATCAGATGTATCAATCAAGTCGATTTTCCCTTCAAGTGGATCAGTAGAGGGTGGAACTAAAACTCGCATCTATGGTTCATTTTCTTCGCTGAATCCCGCTAGAGTACAGCCCAAGTGCAAGTTTGGAACGGCTGGAGT
Source organism: Skeletonema menzelii (assembly GCA_036940005.1). Classification (NCBI taxonomy): domain Eukaryota; phylum Bacillariophyta; class Thalassiosirophyceae; order Thalassiosirales; family Thalassiosiraceae; genus Skeletonema; species Skeletonema menzelii. Next base: position 46,401 of record JALLBH010000188.1, on the reverse strand, counting down.
GGTAGAGGGAGTGCTTGTGAGTCAAAATGAAATCTACTGCGTCTCTCCACCGGCAACCATGGTTGAAACAGTCGAGTTGAGGTTGAGTATCGACAATGGGTACAATTTCATCCTCAGCTCGAGTTGGTTTACTTACACACTCGCGAGTAAAGTGGAAGCCTTGGCCCCCGCTTTTGGCCATCGGAGTGGAGGGACGCCAATATTGGTGACAGGTAAACACTTTCGGAACGAACCCGGATTGTCTTGCAAATTTGGTGAAGCTAGTGTTTCGGCAATATTCATTTCACCTCAAAAGGTGTCCTGTATCCACCCTTCTCACCAAGGTGGGGCGGAAGATCAAGTGATCTTTAGACTGGTCTCCGATAGTGGGGAAGGCACATCTTGGAAATATTTTGAGTATATTAATGACCCAGTCGTCACATCATTCCATCCTATGATTGGGACTAGTCTGGGAGGAGCTGATGTTGTAGTAAGAGGGGCAGGCTTCCAAAGCACTATACAACTATTCTGTGTCTTCGCAGACACCCACGTTCGGGCCGTCTTGGTTAACAATTCTACCGTAGTTTGTGAAATCCCACTTCATCCGCCTGGAATAGTTAGTTTCCGAGTTGTTGATCAATATGATCGTACGTTAGATACTTTGACAGAACTGTCACCGCAATTTGAGTTTGTGCCAGAACCATCTGTTGAGGCCGTCAATATTAACTCGAATGAAAGTACAACTCGGGCAGTATTATTGTTTGCAAGAGGTTCAAACTTTGGCAACTCAAATGAAATGAGCTGTGTCTACGGCGACTCGGTACGAATGCCAGCAACTGTTTTGGCAGAGTCACTTCTACTATGCGAGACACCGCAAGAAGAACACGCAAACTTGGTGAATATTTCAATTACCCACCTTGGCTCGGAGTATTCTCCGCAAAGCTTGCTACCTCTCAGGCTTGATAACTTATCAAACGCTCCAAATGGAACTACCATGGGACATAACGTTACTTTATGCGAGCCGGGAAGTTTCAAGCCTCGAAGCAATTTGGGCGTCTGTTTACCTTGTCCCGTCGGCTACTTGTGTCCCCTGCGTGGAATGTCACAGCCCATTATTTGTCCAGAGGGTCACATTTGTTCCAAGCTAAGTCTTGTTTCTCCCTCTTCCCCTTGCGTAGCTGGGAACTACTGTCTTGAAGGAACAAAGTCGTCTATACCAATGGCCCATTCGGAAGTAGAAGCTTGGGGTTTGGACGACGAAAGTGGTGTTCCCACGGCAGCAATGAATCGTGGCTTGTGGGATTCTATTCCCCGCATCGCTCCTGCTACCGGATTAAGGAGATTCTTTCATCCACCCGTCGATAGGAAAGTTGAGGCGGGACAACCCCTTCCCTGCCCAGTCTCTCATTATTGTAGAAAAGGAGTCAAAACTCCTCACCATGTCAAAGGGGACTATACGACACCCCAAATTTGTCTTGAAGGTCATTTTTGTCCCCGAGGCAGCATATCGCCCGAAGGATCTGGTCCGTGTCGCGAAGGTCATTATTGTCCAGATAATTTTATGACTCTGTCGTCAGTTGTCATTCCTCTCGCCATTCCTTGCGACAAGGGTCATTATTGTCCTGGAACGGGCAACACTTATCCCAAGGAATGTTTTCCTGGCTCTTACAGTCCAGCGACGGGTCGAAGTACTTGCATTTTGTGCGAAGTTGGGAGGCAATGTCCTGAATGGGGTATGAGTGAGCCGGAACTCTGTGAGGCAGGATTTGTTTGCGACATTGAAGGCATATCCACTCCAACAAAACTTTGCCCTGGTGGATACGTCTGTGAAGAGGGGACATCTACTGAAAAACCTTACATCGCGCAAGGTGTAGGCCCCAAACCATGTCCTCCCGGGAGCGCTTGTCCTTCGGGAACTGCGCATAATGTCACGGGCAGCTGGCTACCTAGCTTTGAATCGGGGCAAATTGCCCCGCAGCCTTGTGCGGAGGGATATCATTGTCCCCAAAATTCATCTTCAATCATGGGTGCAGGCCAATGTCCTCCGGGTCATTATTGTCCTCCTCAATCGGCACTGCCTATTAAAGTTCCGCCGGGGTCCTTTGCGGGGGAAGAGGGAGGTGCAATTGCTCCTAGTTTGTGTCTTCCTGGTACATTCTCACCGCAGCCTGGTTCGGTATCTTGCACCCAATGCCCGGCAGGTTACTCATGTTTGACGTACGGCACGTACATACCTCGCATCTGCGAGCCAGGCACTTACAGATCCAAGGAAGACTCACTCACGTGCAAACCGTGTCCGCAAAGATCTTTTTCCCCGTATAGCGGCTTGACAGATGTGAGTCAGTGCCTTCCGTGCCCGGAAGGGCTTGTTTGCAGCTCGAAAGGTATGTCGGACATAAAGCGATCCATTAAGTGTCCGGAGGGGAATGCTTGTGGATATTTGACGGATGGAAGTTCTCAATATAATCACAAGTGCGCTGCTGGTCAGTACTGTGGTGAAGAGACGGCAACATTCAACCAATACAATAAGTTCTGTCTCACGGGAACATACTGTGAGAGAGGGACAACTGAAACACTAAGATCCAAGAATGAGTGTAATAGGGGTTATTTTTGCTCGAATGGCACGTCAAGCCCTGAGCCAATCGCTTCGAGATGTCCACGACAAACGACAACTTTGCTTGGATCAGAATCAATGAGCATGTGCTTTCCAGAAAGTGTGGCTATATGCGACAAAATTCCCCACGTTGGGTCGAATCCATTCGATAGGACGTCATACTATCCGTTAGATGAATCACTGGAGGCAGCTGGTTTGAGAGAGATGGCTGTGGTTCACAAGGTGTTGCCTTTCAATCGGCAGACATCCAACGTTGATTTTTGGAAAAATGACACTGTTGAGGTGATTCGCTCTTGCCCATCCTACATGGTACAGCCTGGCTGGACTCCGAAGCCGTCATACGGTGTGCGTGCCGAAGATACACCAAACGAGTGGGCACGAGAATCAATAACTATTTTGGGACGGAACTTCCGCAACTCACCTGTACTTACCTGTCGATATCGGACTTGTCTTCGTACTGGCTGGATTAATGACAAAGGGGTCGAGATTGTTGTTCCAGAAAGGTGTTTCATGGATTCAACAAGGTCCCATCTTAGTGAGGCAGAGACAAGAGCCGGTACATTCGTTAGCGAAACTCGTTTGTCATGCCCTCTGCCCAAAAATATTGTCCTCGACACCTTGAAGCCGATGAATGAATCAAATGTGGGAGAATTATTCATCCAGTTCCTCTGCTCACATGATGACGATGGACAGCCTTTCCTCTTGAAAAAATGTTCCAATGTAGAGGTTGCTTCAGGTCAATGTTCTCGCGACGATGCAGTACCAGAGTTAGGATTGGGAAGGCGCATTTATTCCCTTGTCGTAGCTTGTTCTGATGATGAAATCTCACGAGGACTTTGCGCAAATGTGCCGTCACCTTCATTGAAACTCAACCCTTGCTTTACTAGTGAAGTCATTGTCGATGTTAGTAACAATGGCGACAAGTTCTCTTCCGATAGTACGTCGATCCCTTACTCATTGGTAGATTCTGAAAAAAATGACTCACCTGAATTCGAATTGCCACCGACATACGCTACTTACTACGTCATCCACGAACGTGTGCTTGATACTTTCGAGTCGAACAACAATGCCATCAATAGGAAGATCTTGATTTCAAGTTTTGAAAGTGATGAGGAAAATTGTAATCTTATCTCCAGCCACGAGGAGGAGCACCGACCTGACAGTGATGGATGGTTTGAAGCTGCTTATATGAACCAGTTCCATCTGTCGTTTGACTGGAGATTGCTTCCAACTCATCTTGTTTACGGTGAACACTTCCAGTTGGCAATACATGTCGTACCTTCACGGTGCAACGAGCAAAAATGCAGTGATCCGAATCGTCACATTCGATACGAGGAGAATATTCCCTGTCTTCAGCCGATGAAATTGCCAGAATGGTTCACAGATGTCTCTATTGACAAGAATCAGTTCATGAACATCACACTTCTTGCCTTGGACGATGCGAGATTCCGAGTTGAAATACAGCTCACACATGGTTTGGCACTCCCATTTACTGATTTCTTTGCGCGTACCATGACTGTGCTTAGGGAGAAGCCACAAAGAGCCAAAACTGACATGTCGGCTTTGAGGACACTTTCTCCTCTCATCAGCTGGGAAGAGAGAAGTGTGGAAATGCCCTGGATATTTGGAATTCGCTATGATGAAGCTTACTCGCAGAGCACTAGTTTACCAATGAATTTGCCTCTACGTTGGAAGGCATTCGAAAGAGGAAGAGTTCTTATTGGTATGAACACTACATACGAAAACACTGCGCCCACAATAAAGGACACCAACGTCGACACAGAGGAAAGGAGAGACTTTTGGAGCAATCCGTACCAGTCAGAAGTGATTGCAAAAGAGCAAACTGATTTGTACTTTGAAACATTTCACGGCCTCTCCTTGGACCAGTCCACTGGATCATATGATTTTGACTTACATTCCCTCATTCTTCCATATCTGCCATACTTTTCAAACTGTCGAGAATTCGACTCGTACATTCCATTGTGGGCGTTAGTTGAAAGTTCAACCGAGTGCAAATTACCAAGAGTCTCCTCCCAGTATCCAGATACATGGTGGCGACGTGAGATTCAGCCACTACCACACCAAGATGATGTCGAAGCTATAGGTCCATATGATTTTATGTCATTTTACCCAGTGGCTGATTGGTGCGAGCGTAAGCTTCATTGCAGCTTCGAAGAATCTCTCTCGTCGACTGATGTGACACCAAGGTGGTTCGAAGCTGATTCAGGAAGCATCCTCTTTTCTATCCTTCGAGATCCAATTGACTATTATCAATACACTGGAAGAAATGCGGCTACTGTTGGTGCTAACGATGGTGGAGGTCAAAGGTTTCTCGACACCATCACGACCTTTGAAACATTCATCCCAGCAAAAGTATCGAGATCCCCAGCATTCAATGTGGTGGGCGATTGTGCAGCTTTGTGCTTCCCACGTCGAGTCACGGTCGACATATCATATTATCAGGTCGATGTGCACTCGAAACGCGTCGTTCAAGTAAACGTTGTTTACGATAAGTTCGACAAAGACACGACGAATGATGAATACGAGTTGCAATTCAAGTTCTATCCTTTGAACTATCAGGAACTTGTGACAAAGTTCGCATTCACTCGAGGACTATTTTTGATGCTCTTTTCCTACATTGGAGTTGGAACGGTGATCGTGGCGTTGATCTATTGGGCAGTTCTCCGTTTGACAACAAGTCTGGAGAACCCTCCTCAATTGAGGATTTCGGGGTATTTGTGGCTCACTTTTCCTCCTGCTCTCGGAGGGCTTTTGCTTGGTTTAATTCCCATCACTCTAGTTACAGCAGTCTCGTTTTACCTCGTGAAGGGCTACACGTTTGACACAACCGAGTCTGACACCGACGGGAGGCGGTGGCTATTTGCCAACACAAGACTGCAATACAGCGATGCAACTATCGATCCAGATCTCTTACATGTGACTCGTCAGGGAAGAACAGGTCTTGCATTCTTTACGATGGCTCTTGCATCACTTTATGTCACCACCCAATGGTTTGTCCCCATAAAAGAACCGCATACTGATCAAAGCAATACCAAACCTATTACCACAAGCACTTGGACACGAAGTAATCTGCTTGTTTCAAGCATACTCATGAGCTTATTCTTAGTATGCATCGTTGAGTGGTCTTTCTGGGAATCATTTGGAACTTACATCTGGGAGGCAATCATTCTGATGAAGTTTCTAGGTATTTTGATTGGGCAGGTCATGGACAACCAGTTGGGAGAAGCCTTGTTGAGTGCACCAGTCATGACATCATTTGGGCTTGTACAGGCTGTTGTCACCATGTCAGCGAACGATTTTATGGATTTCTTGCTTTCGTACATTGTTGGATTTGGTTTCCTTCTATTGGAACGTATGTATATCGGTCCATTACTTTCGGGTGTCCTGAATTGGAGTTACAACACAATCTCCGCAATGACACAATCTGTGAAGAAGTTAGTTCCACCTATCCTTTTAGGTGATCAGAATGATTCTCCAGATGATACTAACTCCGAGGCAGTTCTCGAGAATGAAGAGACTCTTGAGCCCCTTCTCGGTAGCTATACTTCATATTCATGTGATGTGTTATCGCTCCTTTACTTTCCTTTCATCATGGTCGTGATTATGATCTTCAGAGAAGAGGCGGAGATGATGAAGTTGTACAACATCAAAGAGTCTGACATGGAATATTATCTCCTTTTTGCGCTTGTTATCATTCCATTCCAAATCATGGCTGATATCTTCATGCAGAATTCACTCGAACTACTGCATGGTTGGAAGACGTATGAATATCTCCAATACTGTCGGGTCCGTTTTCTTCAGAGGGAAATGTGGTGGAAAGGTCTCGAGACAAACACTCTGGACGAATGCATCGAAGCTAGTCTAAGAAGCGTCGATCAACTGTGCTTCAGCAGCCAATATTACATGTTGAATACATTGCACGTGAACGCCATTGTATATTTGGTCCTTGGCATTGTAATGATGGCAAGAGCAAAGTACAATGCGTTCGGAGATCCTGCTATGTCTTCCATCATCATGGTTATTCTACTTTGCTCTATCGCGGTGAAACTGGTCTTGACCAGGATAGCAACGTTTGTCGGCCTGTGGAGCATTAGGCACGAAAAGCGTAGATGGCACGAGAAGATTCAGGTAAACGGTGAGCCGCAGCTAGAACAGTGGAGTAGTGAACAAGTCACAGGTCATGATGAGTACAAACTGGAAGGACGAATGACTTCGGACACCTTTAGATACAAGTTCCTCCGGTACAACCGATCATGGCTAATTGAGCAGCTTCCAGACATGCTGACGCCGAGAATGACTCAAAGGAGCAGGCCATACCTCATGAATCAGCTGGCGCGCATATTAGGGTCTATTGATGCTGATATAAGCAGCGACAGTGAAGCTGATGACGCTCCAGAATTTGATGTGCCGGCCATGAATCCATCGACAAGAGAGATGATCCGCAAGTGGTATGGCGAAGCAGGTCGTTTTCTGAGACTGTCTCGACTGGTGGAACCAATAATTCAACAAGCCAAAGACGACGTTTGCGAAAAATGTCTTGGAAGAGGCTCTTTGAGAGTGGAAACGTGCTTCTCTATCGAAGAGATGAACCGGCGATTCATCATCGAATATCCCGAGTGCAAGGATGATATTGATCAAGTCCTTTGGAAAAGATTCTGGCAGCGCAATCAAGCCTACAGTACGATCTGCTTTCCGTGCGTTCAAAGAAGGACAAAGGAAAAGTATCAACAAATACTTGATGATGATAGAAGTAGTGATGATGCGGAGAGCATAGGAGATCTAATTACAAGCGAGCTCGACAATGCGAGCTCAGCAATTCTTGCTACGTGGTACTCTAAGGCAAGGCATACTCTTCGGTAGATAGATAAGTACTACGTAACATGATAACACATAGAGTAATTGTTGTTCACTATTAAATATCATGACTCTCCCCCCTGATATCTAATTCGAAATTCTTGCGCTCACAAGTGTTGCATTCGTATAATGAAGGAGTTGACATCGAGTACCCCATCTATCGTCGATCCGCAAGCCCAAGATCAACCACCTGCCTCTGAAACGACTCATCCACACCACCACCACCACCATCCTCCTCTTCAGCCAACAACTCTTCCACAGTATCTACCAACAATTGAAACTTGGCAGGAGTACAATGAAACCCTCTAATTTTCCCTTTTCCTCCCCTGTAGATCAAAATGTAAGGAAAACTCGTAGTCCCCAGCACGCTATCGCACAAGTCTGTATTTTGTGGATTGTCATATTGGAGTTCTGCAAAGCGAATTTCCCCCCCTTGTTTAATTGATGGATCAATACTATTGGCAGTAGCACCCTTGGCATTCACAGTGTATTTATCACCATATTTAGAAGCAAGTTTCCGATAGCGTAAATCAAATTTTTTACATGCCGCACACCAGCTTGCGTAGACTTTGATGACACATAATCGATCATCTTCGGAGATGAACTCGAGTAGTTCTTCTGGATGTTGAATTTTGAATATTGCTGATTTAGTTTCTAATAGTTGTTGAGAGGGTGGCACCCAAACATCATTAGTGGATGTGGGCGAGGCGAATAATTTTCGTCCACCATGAAGACGCCGCTGCTCCGCCGCCCCTCCTGTCTTCGCTACCGATGACGACGTAATGAATGGCGTGGCGCCACGAGGTAGAATGATTAAGCACAAGAGTAACCTCAGCCACTTGTTCATTGTCCACAGCTACGATATCTCAGCCTGCATGTATTAGAAGCCGCCGATCGATGTTCGAAGAGGTGAAAGTGATGTGAGGCGGGGCGGGCCGGGGCGGCGGATGGAAGATGGAAGCTAAACGGAGAAGGACAAAAATTGCGGGAAGTATTTGTCACTTAATAAAAAGTATGCCTCAAACCCTGTCAAACCTGCTCAAACTACTTTTTTGTCATACTCCTACTACTTACCGTTGGAAAAGACCGTGAAACTGAATTAGGTTGATTGCTACTCAATTGATGAAACTGTGGCGAGTTGTTTGGGCCAGTACTCAACTCTGCGACTCGCAATATCTCCCAATCTCAACATAAGCATCCCCATGACGATTCCCTACCGGAGCCGTAGGCTCATACCCCCGTTGCCTCAACCAAAGTTGTGCAATCCACTTCTCATTCTCTGCATCTTCTGCCACAGCCTCACCACAGTGCAATGTGCGGATGTCAAATGGAGCACCGGGGATTCCTCCTGCGGATGGGAAGAAGAGAAGGGCAGATCCCTTCTTTGGACGTACTTTGAGTGGTTCATCATCATCATTGTTGTTGTTGTTGTTGCTACCTAAATCACGAAACATGGTTGCACCACCACTACCAACCGGAACATCCGTAAGATATACTAACAACGTAGCAATACGCTGCCCAGCCCCAGAAGCATCATTCACCTCTTCAGGAGACAACGCATCCAAATGCCAAGTAAACTTTTCATTCCGTCTATACCGCACCGTTTGCGGCTCCTCGAATCGATCAATACCTTCCAGTCCCAATAATCGTGATGCCTTGGCCATTAATTCTGGAACACCCCTGTAGTAGTGGAACCAGGTGGTACTGGTCCGTTGTGCTTTGGAACGGGAGTCTTTGCCGACTGTTTGAGATTGGCCTAGTAGCATGGGTTGAAATTGTGATTCTGGTGATGATGGTTGTGTTTGACTGTCCTTAGTTTGTTGCTTTTCGGCATCAATTGATATTTGAACATATTTGTCACATTCATCGTTGGTGAAAAAGTCATCGATTGCCAATACCATTGGGTCTGTGTGTAACACACGAAACTTTTCAAATGGTGGGATTGAATTCAAATCAAATGGTGCTGCTGCAGCTGTTTCATCATTGACGGTAGTTAATGCAGATGGAGCTGGTGGTGGTTTGCCAAACAGATCCTCTAATGGATCCGTACTTCCCATTGATGTGGATCCACCCGATAAAATGTCATCAAAGAGTGAAGACTCTCCACCTTCATTTGACACATCACCCTCTTGTTCCTCACTTGCTCCATCATCATCATTAGTAAGTACACCAATCGATTTGTAAATAGCACCCACACCACCAAAATTAAACTTCTCAAACCCATAAATGTCCTCTAATCGATCATACATTTCCTCCGCCAATACCGTTGCAATGTCTTCATTGCTGATGTCCAACGAGGGTGAGGGAACGAGAGTTTGACGGACTTGTTCTTCTAGTGCGGGGTATTGAATGACATTGTCGTTCTTTCGTGTTTGTTGCTTTGCTTTGGTGGCTGTTGCGGAGGAGGAACCAAAGCCGCCGCCGCCGCCGCTGGACTTTTTGGAAGTCTTTTTCTTTTTGGAGGCGTTTAGTGTGGTCAAATGCAATGATGCATCGCTGCCTCTAGTGATTTGTTGTTGACTGGGGAAAGGTGGAGCTGGGACGAATGCGGTAGTGCTAGCCACGAGGATGAGGCTGCATAGGCTAGTGATGGATGCGGCTGTCATCTTGCACAGTTTTGACTTATGACGTCGTGAGAGTACGCACGAAGTGATGCTTCCCGCATTTTTGTCTTCAGTTGAGACGGGCGTCTTAACATCTGATCTTGGAAGCGAATAGGTACTCTATCTATCATTGATATTGATTGTACGATACTCTACATAGAGCCGCTGGCGCCGCTTCGCGTGTATGTAAGATTTTTAGTTACACGATGCCGTGCTAAACGTTACGAAGCGCTATCCGTAATTCAGGCCAAAATGGGGGACAAAATGGGGGGGAATTTACCAATTTTGAGAGCATTAGTTTAGAGGGTTCCTATGCATCTACAGCCAGTGTTGGCATACCAAACTTTAGCTAATACTTTCGTCTCAAATGTTTGGGTCGGTATTTGGTCTCTACAGTGTTCGAATCGCCTTTACTATGACGTCGTATGATCATGATCGAGGTGTTGTGTCTGCCTTCAAAATCAGCTCGATTTTTCCCCCCCAATTGGGGGGGAAATTTCTCAAAGGATTCCTACGTGGATTTTCTACGGAGGCTGCTTAACTCTGGTCTCTTTTTCCTCCNACATTTCGGTCATCTTGGGCTGCTTGAAATGATTAATTACTCTCTATTTTATTGATTGTGTGCTCTGCTGTTGATTGTATGACATTACTTCTCTGGCATAGTGTTTGAGGGAGGTCTATAACATTTCCTACCAGAAATTCCACTCCATTTGCCACTTACTATCATATTGGGTCGAGTGGTAACATTTGGTGACTTAATTCCATTGATAGATGCCCCTCCTACAGCGGTGAACTTGGTGATCGCCATGCTCTCTTGACAAATGCCGCTGCGAAGCGACTACGCAATTATCTTGACTTTCTGGGCAACACCGCCGCTACCAAGCCACCATTATTTCGTCATAGGTATATACTATCAGTTATTGCTGCGTGGGGGCATCGTATTTGCGTCGGTGTAGATATATGAGGACGGTTATGCCCGTGTCGAATGTGCCGATTTTACATGTATTATGTTCACTTCGTTATACCGTCTTATGCGCTCATAATCAGACCCCACCGACCTCAAAAACGGATTCAGCACAAAATTTTAGGGTATATAGAGTGTTGGAGTTGTTGTTACGGTTAATTTCATGGCCGATAATGCCATGTGATGCATCATGGTGGGAGGTGCTTTTTGTGTGA
>JALLBH010000188.1:0-35140 GCA_036940005.1 Skeletonema menzelii | reverse complement strand
TATTTATTTCATTGCCAATAATGCCATGTGATGCATCATGGTGGGAGGTGCTTTTTGTGCGATGAGTGATTTTTTAATGCAAAACCTCACATGCCGCGCGACGACCGATTTGACACCCCCAATATCTCGGCTAGTGGATGGAATACAACCAACCCAAGTTGCAGATGCACTCTAAACTAACCGAATGGAATAATGTTGGTCTTTGAACTGAGGGGATCGGCGTAGTAATGGCCGACATCGTCGAGTGATTTTTGCCCCCAATTGGGGGTAAAAAAAATTGGAGCTGAGCCGAGATGGGGGAGAATCCATTTTTACCCCCAAATGGGGGCAAAAAATGAACTACGGCTATACAATATCGAGGACCGAGGACCGCACACACACAGCACACTTACGTTGCTCTAGAGAGAGAGTAGGCTCTCTAGAGGAGAGAGAGAGAGAGAGAGAGAGAGAGAGAGAGAGAGAGAGGTACTTATTGGAATTAGGAGATTATTTTTTTTATTGTGTCCGCTCTCGGTTGTTAGGTAGGTAGATAGTAACTATGCCCATTACTCGCCTTCATAACTATTTTGTTTCTTGAGTTGGCAAAAAAGCTATGTGAAGGTGATGCGAATGTCAGTGTGAATTGTAGCTGAAGTGCGGCAGTACCTGCATCAATGAACTCCGGTGACTGTATGCTTGCTGATACATCCTTTTTCAAGGGTGCATTAATCTGTGTCTGCTGTGTTCAGAGCGGTGGAGAATGATCTGTCTAATTATCCATCCAACTCAAAATGTTTTTTGGCTTCTCTCCATCCGCCTCTAGTGTTTGAAGTAAGATAGCATACAAAACTATGGGTGAACCTAACCAGCAGATCTTGAATGCGACTGCGACATCGTCGTCAACAACTTCTTCCAACACTATCCGTAAACAAGACATAGCCAAGATTGTAGCCACAACAACTGCTGCGAGTGTCGCCAAGGGAGCGCACCAACTTGCCAAAAACTTAACAACTAAACGAAAAGATGGAGTACTTCCCAAGGCTGTCTCTGATTGCATACAACAAATTGAAGAACTAGGAGACAGTAAAATTGACCGGATGGTTGTTGTACGAACACCAGTGCAGGCATATGTGGGACTGCTGATGCAAATTGTTTCCTTTGGGGAATATGAAAATGTCATTTCGGGTTCAGATTACGATACCATGTTTCATTTGTCAATATTGATCAATGGGCGGTATGTGTTAGAGAAAAATGAAGTCATTGTCTTAAGAGACGGAGAATCACCAAAGAATGTAATTGAAAAGGGGTCTGAAACCATGGCTGTCAGAATTCCAGCAACAACAATTCCGTTAACATTCACGTCCTTACTCGGAAATACCAAACAAGGAATGGGTCCCCATAAATTTACAAACTATTGTGCCAAAACAAACAACTGTCAAGATTTCATATTGGCTGTATTGGAGAGTAATGGATTGGCAAATCCACTTCTAATCTCCTTCCTCAAACAAAATTCTGAAGAGATATTCAACAAGTTACCCATACATACCACTACCGTAGCACGTGCATTGACGGATGCGGCGGCAGTGGGTGATAAGTTGTGCGAGAATATCATTGCGAAGCAGCGGGAGGCGGTATTAAACATTGTGGGGGGTGGGAAAGAACTGTTGAACAAAGGAGGAAGAGCTTTGGGTCGAGATAAGTTGTGCGAGAATATCACTGTCAAGCAGCGTGAGACAGTGTCAAACATGGTGGGGGGTGGGAAAGAACTTTTGAACAAAGGAGGAAGAGCTTTGGGTCGATGACTTCTTCAATGAAAGATGAGTAATTCAAGCATTTCGTCAATGAGTATTTCTCTGAAGAGCAGGTCTGGCATTGCCCAACAAGGATGTTTCGCAGCCGAAGTGAAGGAAGATGATTGAGCAACGATTCATACATAGGCTTTTTATCTAGGCGTGCGTGAAGATTGGAGTCTCAAGCAATTTACTTTTCGTGGCATTCCAGAAGGTGTGGATCGATTTTCATGTGCTTGTGGTAGATTTTGAGATGTATGTGGTAGAGTAGAAATATGATTGTGTTGAAACGTAAACTAGTGTTGTTGTTGTTACTTCACTCTAATATTAACCTTATGTAAGAAGAATGCCCTCTCTACTCTCATTGCGTCTTATCTAAGTCTCGGCGGAAAGGAAATTCACTTGTCTTGATGCTCATTTGCCAACAAGTCTTTTCCTTCTTGAATACGACGAGCATTCGGTAGAATCCACCAATTGATGGCAGCGAACGCTTATTTGAACGCAAGACTCCAGAATATTTGAGAGGGCTGGGCCTGCAACATCGCAGCTATCGTTTCACATAGAAGTAGGAAGTGGTACTTAGGTAGGAGTAGATACAGAAGTATTGTGATGTAGGTACGCTCTACTTAGAGTATCTAGAGGTACAATACATAGATACCTATCACAACATCCACAACATTTTAGATATCTAGTGAGAGAATGATACAAGTCAGCCGTGGACGAATGGAATGATAACGAGCTCCTCCTTCTCAAAATAGCACTGAGGCACTCTAATCCTCTTCCTGTGCCATAATTCATCTCCTCCTCTGCACCAATCAGCGCTGAAAAAGCTAGAGAGTTAATACCAAGAACATAATAAAATCATCATCGAAGGACAAGATTCGATAAAGCTACAATTTTCTACAGAACAATATCAGAAAATGAGAACAACTAAATCCAGGCAACGCTCAGTCCGTCGCCAACTCGACGACAAGCTCGCACTCTCAGTGCCACCACAAGAACTCCTCGAAGAGTTAGCCTCCAAATGCACCTCCGATCCCAGTTCAGATAACACCTTCCAATACGCCTTTGCCTTGTCCAAATCACGCGATAATTCCGAATTGCAGTACTCTATTTCCATGCTGGACTCCTTGGTTAAGAATGGGTATGAGCACCAAGTAGACTGCATGTTTGGCTCGGCCACGGCTCACTATTTGTTGGGGGAGTACGATGAAGCACGTTTTCTATGTGAGGCTATACTTAGAAATCGACCAGAGAACGAGGCGGCTGCTCAGTTGCACACGGCTTCAGTTTCGGCGAAAGATGAAAAGGAGGAAAAGATGGTGAGGGATATTGCTATTGGGGGGACTGCGGCGGTTGCTGCTGTGGGTTTGGCTTTATTGCTGGGGAAGAAACGATAGGATGGTTTATTGTTTTTGACACGCGACGAAAAAGTCACTCTTCGAAGAAGTTTGGCATTGCCCAACAAGGATGTTTCGCAGCCGAAGTGAAGGAAGATGATTGAGCAACGATTCATACATAGGCTTTTTATCTAGGCGTGCGTGAAGATTGGAGTCTCAAGCAATTTACTTTTCGTGGCATTCCAGAAGGTGTGGATCGATTTTCATGTGCTTGTGGTAGATTTTGAGATGTATGTGGTAGAGTAGAAATATGATTGTGTTGAAACGTAAACTAGTGTTGTTGTTGTTACTTCACTCTAATATTAACCTTATGTAAGAAGAATGCCCTCTCTACTCTCATTGCGTCTTATCTAAGTCTCGGCGGAAAGGAAATTCACTTGTCTTGATGCTCATTTGCCAACAAGTCTTTTCCTTCTTGAATACGACGAGCATTCGGTAGAATCCACCAATTGATGGCAGCGAACGCTTATTTGAACGCAAGACTCCAGAATATTTGAGAGGGCTGGGCCTGCAACATCGCAGCTATCGTTTCACATAGAAGTAGGAAGTGGTACTTAGGTAGGAGTAGATACAGAAGTATTGTGATGTAGGTACGCTCTACTTAGAGTATCTAGAGGTACAATACATAGATACCTATCACAACATCCACAACATTTTAGATATCTAGTGAGAGAATGATACAAGTCAGCCGTGGACGAATGGAATGATAACGAGCTCCTCCTTCTCAAAATAGCACTGAGGCACTCTAATCCTCTTCCTGTGCCATAATTCATCTCCTCCTCTGCACCAATCAGCGCTGAAAAAGCTAGAGAGTTAATACCAAGAACATAATAAAATCATCATCGAAGGACAAGATTCGATAAAGCTACAATTTTCTACAGAACAATATCAGAAAATGAGAACAACTAAATCCAGGCAACGCTCAGTCCGTCGCCAACTCGACGACAAGCTCGCACTCTCAGTGCCACCACAAGAACTCCTCGAAGAGTTAGCCTCCAAATGCACCTCCGATCCCAGTTCAGATAACACCTTCCAATACGCCTTTGCCTTGTCCAAATCACGCGATAATTCCGAATTGCAGTACTCTATTTCCATGCTGGACTCCTTGGTTAAGAATGGGTATGAGCACCAAGTAGACTGCATGTTTGGCTCGGCCACGGCTCACTATTTGTTGGGGGAGTACGATGAAGCACGTTTTCTATGTGAGGCTATACTTAGAAATCGACCAGAGAACGAGGCGGCTGCTCAGTTGCACACGGCTTCAGTTTCGGCGAAAGATGAAAAGGAGGAAAAGATGGTGAGGGATATTGCTATTGGGGGGACTGCGGCGGTTGCTGCTGTGGGTTTGGCTTTATTGCTGGGGAAGAAACGATAGGATGGTTTATTGTTTTTGACACGCGACGAAAAAGTCACTCTTCGAAGAAGTTTTCTGTAGTTTCCTAACCAGTTCATATTAGGTACTTATGTTTTCTAGTTGAAACATTTCCTGTCAAATAATGAGTAGCGGAAGAGCTATTCAGTGTATAAATAAACTCGTTTCCTCAATCAA
This sequence comes from Skeletonema menzelii, assembly GCA_036940005.1. Classification (NCBI taxonomy): domain Eukaryota; phylum Bacillariophyta; class Thalassiosirophyceae; order Thalassiosirales; family Thalassiosiraceae; genus Skeletonema; species Skeletonema menzelii. The sequence goes on along the minus strand of JALLBH010000188.1, from coordinate 30,422 downwards.
TACTCCCTGCCATCAAATCTTTCTTGTCCTGTTCCAAGAAACCTCTCTATCAACCCCAACTATATACCATCTCAACCCTCCATCACACATCCTATTCACACATCATATTTAAACATTATAACCTCTTCAAACTTTTCTTCTTGGTCTTCTTCTTATCCAAACTCTTACCACCACCATTACTGCTATTCCCTCTCACAATATTACAATGATGAGAACTCTTTTTCAGCTTTTTCCCTGGAGAGCTGCTACCACTGCTATTATCTACTGCATTATTGGGTAGTGTTGTTGGACTTTTCTTTCCATCCAAATGATGATGATGATGCTGTTGTTTGCTCTTGGTCATCAACATCATATTATCCTCATTGTCACTATCTTCAGGAGTCTTTCCCTCCCCACTACCACCCGCAGACGACGCCGCACCACCCATAGGCGCACAAGTCCACCTCGTCAATCCATGAACCCCCGCCAACAACCTCGCCCTCTTCGCATACTCATCATAACTCTCCATAAAGTTCTTCCCCGCCTCATCATTCAAACTACTCTCTGGAAACGGCACAATCAACAAACATCGAATGACCGTCAAGACATGACTCAGTGACGTAGTAGGTGTCCAATCCTTCTTGAGGGTGTTGACACAAATTGCCCCCGTGGTGGGATCAACGTTTGGATGGTAGATTTTGGTGAGGAAGTATCCGCGGGGTGGTTTAGAGGGAAAGTCGGTGGAGAGGACTAGTTTGAGTTGGAAGTAGCGTGTGTGGTAGGGTGTGTCTTCGGGTCCTTCTATTTCGGCCTGAAAGAGAGAGAAAAAGAGTGAAAGAGTGAAAACGAGGAAAGGTTTATGTAAGGTATCGATTATTCGTTTGGAAAACAAGACAAGTTGAGCGATGATATCAATCGATGCAAATGTCATTGAAACAGAGAGACAATATTACATTCCATCGATTCTCTCTAATGACATCCAATCGCCAAAGAATGTCACTTCCAAAAACGAAAAAGTGCAATTTCAACAAGAAGAAGAAAACGTACCACAATCTCCGCCAAACTACCAGGCATACCACTCTCCTCATCCACAACCAACCTCACCCCCTCGGGTGGACTCTTGACCAAATCACGTACATCTCTCGCAACTCGTGCCAATGTCCTCGGCGGGAGATTTTCCCCGCACCCTCCTGCCGCTGCGCCCATGGCGATAGTCGCCGAGGCGGTGGATGAGCCTCCGATGGATGAGGAGAGGGAGCGGTGAGTGGAGGAGAAGAGGGAGGGTGATGATGATTTGATGGAGGAGGAGGTGGAGCGAAAGAGCGAGGTGGTGGAGGATGCTAATCCCGCAGCAGCGGAGGAAGTGGAGGTTGTTCGACTGCTGGCGGGGGCTGCGGCGACAGATGGTGATGGCTGCGCCTGTTGTTGTTGTTCTGGAGACGATGAAGACTGTTGTTCCATGATGATGATGATCGTGGTGGTGGTTTGCTGCTGTATTATGAGAGAAGAATGAAGGGAGCAACGAACATGGGTTGTTGGTGCGGGAATGGTCGGTGCTGGGCGACGTCCTTCTTGGCTTGGTTTTGATTGATCTGCGCTCTGGCGCCGAATGTTTATTTTTTGGCGAGAAGGATGATGGAGGGCTCAGGCCCGCCAAGATGTGAGAAAGAGCCCACGAAATTCACTTTCAGGACCCATTAAATTTGTCCTCTTTTGTCCTTTGTCCTCTTCTTCTTTTGTCCCTCTTTTGTCCTTCTGTCCGTACGTCAACCACTACTTTCGCATCTCGCATCTCCAATCTCTCTCCACTCTCCATCACTCGAAGAAGTCTCGAAGATGATGGACCAAAGCTCCTAAGTTTGGCCTCTATGTGCGCTGAGAGCTATAGCTAATACAATACCTACATTGATCACTATTCATGACGACGACATCATGCAACAAGAGCAAAGCAGCAGCAACAAACGAAAAGAACGACCATCATCATCGTCACCACCACCTAAACCACTAGGCGTACTAGAATTCACATCAGCACTCAACGGCGATGATCCATTGCAAATTCTACAAAAGTTACATCACTTTGTACGTGTGGTAGAGTATGAGCGAGGCTTGGTGACGACTCTTGGTGATGACACCACGAATGATGGGATTTTAGATGGTGACGATGCAGTGCTGTTTGGTGGGTCAAACGAGAATGATGGTGGAAATGAAAGTGATGATGATGATGTTGTATCCTACATCTCCTTCGATGATGATTATGATGATGCAGACGACCACCCATCATCCACCAACAAACGTCAAAAACTACTCCAATCAACAACATCATCATCATCATCATTTGCAGCCACCGCCGCAACAAAAGTCAAACATTCATGGAAACTAGATAAAAACAATTACAATGTACCATTCATCGGCACATCCGTAACCAAGGGTGAGACTGGAACTATCCATCTCACATCATGGCCCACGGGATTCATGGAGGTTTATCGGAGGTGTAGTCCTTGGGGGGTGGAGTTGAATAAGAATGAGTTTATTAGTGTGTTGCCTCCGGGAGGGGTGCACAAATTATTGTGCAAGGAGGAGGAGGATGGTGGTGATGGTGGAGTGGTGAATGGTGGTGATGGGAATGATCAAGGTTCCAGCAGCAGCAGCAGCAGCAGCAGCAGCAGACGAAAGAAGAAACGTGGTACTGCAGCTACTATCACCTCCAACAACGATGTGAAACAAAGCCGTGGAAAGATCATATCCACAACCCTTCAAACAAAATACTGGATGGCAGTCAATGAATGGATACTCAGTTTTGTCCCCATTGAGAAACTTCGATTGCAATTACATTGGCAGGATATAGATTATTATTCTTCCAATAATAATTATTCCAACAAGTGTGCATTGCCACCACAGATTATGACAGTTTTAATAAAGGACCGTTTGCCTGAGTGGATTGATGCGATTCATAACTATACAGCGTGGCAGCAGCGTTACACTCAGTTGCAGCAGAAGGAACGGAAGGAGCAACGTCAACGACAACAACAACAGCAGAAGCAACTACAGCAAAAGAAGCAGCAGAAACTAACGAACGAAGAAAGGGCACAGGAGCAGAAACGTCAGCAGGAGATTCAATTGAAGAATGATCGAGTCCAACGAAGATTGATGAAACAGCAGTCGCGTGAGCAGGCTCTGTTGTTGTCGGCGTTATATTGTTTGACATCACTTTGTCACTTGTCAAATGGTACGGCACGTGAAGTCCTTCGGAGGTTGTCGAATGGTCGTGGTGGTGGTATTGGCAAATCATCATCTGCTGTGAAAGATGCTGTCCCTCCTGTCGCTGGAGAAAAGTTTATGGGGAAAGATAGCCCTGGTGGGAATGCAGACGGTGGCACTGAATGGATGGTCCAATTATTCCAGCAAGGGAACAAAGCATCACTATTGTCAACTACCATCAAGCCACTGGTGGAGTGTGTACGGTTGGTTTGTACTCTCCTTGAGACTCAGGATTTCATTGTGCTATCTCGTCTCACCGAAGTTCCATCTCCCGGTTGGGCTACAAAAAGAGGTGGGAAGAAAGATTTGGGTAACTTCGGTATGGGGAACGTTGCATTGCGTTACGGGGTCCAACATTTGTTGGATATTGTGCGACAGAGTCAAGCTGATGATGATGAAAATGAAGGTGTGGACGATGGCAGTTACGCAGAATGTATTGCCCGCCTATTGAGGGGAGTGAATGGAATTATCCTCCCATCAATTGAGGGTAAGAATCAAAAAGTCAATAGTGTCAGCAGCAAGAAGGATAACAAGGGTGGATTTGTGCTTGGTATGGGCCCAACAGCTGACTTGCTCTCTGGTGATGTGCTTGATAGCTTGTCCGAGTTATCATTACTTGCACCACATTTTGAACCAACACTAGCTTCGATTCAGGGTATTATTCGTGGAGACGATGTTTACGCTGATCTCGATAGCATCGAAACAGCAGCAGTCGAAGCGAGGAGACTATTGTTCGTTCTACTTGTAGACACTCGCCGATCACCATTCCTGCGTGACAGCTCAAGTTCCTACTCTACCGACAAAGAAGATCAATTCACGGCGTATCTCCCGCAGCTGTCAAAATCTCTTCACTCTTTGCTATCCGGTCAGGGGCATAGCGTCTCTTTGAAGATGATCCTCGGTTTATGTCTCAGGACAACACCAGAGATAACTCCTCACTTTTTTCGCTCGTTGCAACTTTCTGATCCTAGGCCAAACTATCGATCTTTGGCTGCATTAACTTTCGTTGAGGGTGTGGTACGCGACATACCTTTCCCTCGCGTGAGAGCACTGCGAGATGGAAAGATGCCCACCACTGAGCAAATTCTTTCGGAAGTGATACCTAATTGTGTAACCAGATCTCTTCTCAGCAAGGTCTTGCAGAGTTCATGCGCTTTGCTGACATCGGGTGGATTGAAGCTTATCATCACGTTACTGCGCAGAGCTCGTGGAGTTGTATTTGGTGATGAATGCGTTTCAAATGTTAGCAAAAGCAGTGATGCACAAAAGGACTTCCAAATCTCCTTACACGAGGCGGTGATGAGTCAAATGCCTGAGCTGCCGATTCTTCTCTCCATTCCATCGCGATTTGATTCATTCGAGACCTCGTCTCATTCCAATACTACCATTGTGATGCTGCAACTATGTGAGGCTTTTCAATGCTATGCTCAAATTGATTCATCTCTAGTCGCGAATGCCAAGTATGATTGGGCCAAGTTTTTGCCATTGGAAGAATCACCAAATAGGTCCTTTCACAACGCAGAACCACTGCTGCAATATCGAATTTTACGTACCCTACGTCTAGTATCAAAACTCGATCGGATTTCATTTTCATCGAAGGTGCTTCCAAGCGCACTATCCATCATGACATCATCGTCAACAACAACTCCAGAAGTTTATGGTGCGGCTCGAGAGTTGGCATTGTCGCTGTTGGAGCAGGAGATATTTCCCCACTCTGACAATAATGCTGAGGGCATATCAAGTCAGAAGTATGAAACTTGTTTATGGGTAGATGCCATCTCCGAAAATACAATTGAAGATCTTATGACGATGACAGCAGAAGCAAGGCAGCAATCGGTTCAGCACAAGATGCAAATCTTTCAGGCACTATCGAAGGCCAAACTAGGATATGATTCGGCATGCAGTGTTTCCTCACTTTTATCGCTTTCGATTTCCTACCTCATGTCTGATACCGATGACTCTCGGACTTCCTTCACGAAAGAATTTGAGTTGCGTTTGATTCAGATTGCCACCAAGATGCTCCTCTTTCAGACGAACGCAAAGCAATTTGCAGCGTTGATCATGTACGCAGCTAGTGAGAAGTTGGAAGATAAGAGCAACACCGCAGCTTTGCACCAGATAGCAACATCATTATTGAGTGGCGGTACCGCTGCAACTACTCATCTTCACGCTCTGTCATCAAACATATTCCACAGAGAATGTCCACTTCATTGCTTGCTCAGAGTATCAGTAGGGAAAGCCCGGTATATGCCACAATGCAGCTTCACAACGGAGATTATGCGACAGTGCCTGAGCATATTGAAGTATACAGCTGAAGAGGAATGCCGTGAGGAACTGTTGAACATGCTGAAGCAGATTGTCGTTCACATCTGTGCAGTTGAGGGTGCCTGCACAGTGACAGAGATTGAGACGATATTGGTTCAATCCACACTCAGCACAGCAGATTTTGAAGGAATTATGCTGGTGCTCTTCTCTCTGTTGAAGTCAAGTGGTTTCCAGAGTATGAATACTGAGTTGGGATCCTCTACCATTCAACGTAGCGACATGAACATGAATGGTTTGAACGGTATGAAGGTTGTCACTTCCCTACTACGGCACTGTGTCGTCCCTGTAAAACATCACTCTCCTGTTACTGATGATATCTGGAAAGAATGTTGCACTGTTGTGGCTTCCAATAATGTCAATCAATTGCGGTTGAAACACTTCCTACTTTCAGTAGTTCTGCGCATCTTTCCGGATGCAAAGGGGTCACTAATAGTATCTCCACTTATGGCGAAAACAATGTTTGATCTATGGGCAGCTCTTTCGGGCGATCTTGAAGAGGATTTGTCTGTGGAGGTTTGTATTCGTCTATCTGACTGTATTGCTGAGATATTCCTCTCGCCAGAAACCGGTCATTTAGCTTGGTCTATGCACCAAAGCTTGTGCAAAATGGGGATGGCTGCATTTGTCGATTCCTGTTTACTTACTCTCTTAAAGCAAGAGGAATCGGGTCGTAAGAGCAAGCGTTGCCTACTTGCCTCTGTCATGTCATACGATAGTACCAACTTCGCCTCCGTGGCAAAGGTACTGCTCAAAAGCGATGGCGTTTATGACCGTCTTTGGCACAGCGGGCTGTTGGATTTGGCTGTGTCTACGTTTGTGTTGAAAGCATATGCGCAGGAGGGCTCTGATGAAGCTGTTGCGGAAGCAACCGTGTCAAAAATAGCACGGGTGGCTGGTAATCGATTTTTAACACTTCTGCGTGGAATGGAGAAGAACGGAGCCCGACCATCGTTGGAGGTGATTGTAGATGTCATCGAGAGGTTATGCGTTGGTGCGTACCATATTTCTGGGACCACACAATGTTTGCAAGAAGTTTTAGACTCACTAGAAAAGGGCACATTCGTCCTTCCAGTTCAACAAGAAATGCAAATAGTCAGGTTGGTTGCCTGCGTCGCCGCATCAAAGCAAGAGGTGGAAAATAATGTGTCAGCAGTAATTGCGAAGGCGTTCTTACGTTGCTGCCATCTCATTCCAAAGCTTCTGAAGAAGGTTGTGCGAACAAAGGGAGCGGAAGAGGGATTGGCCGTGTTGTTCGAAACGCTGCTTGGGTACACTGCGAATCTCTGGGCGCATAACGGTCGTTTCAGCGGCCATACAATCTCATCATCGTTATCCGTTCTGAATAGCATGATCGTGTCGTGCCTGAAGTATGGAATGATGGATGCAAGTGACTTTGTATCCTCCTCGCTATTTGGAGGTTGCCTGAAGATCATTCGTCTAATCTTGTCTCCGACTTCAGAAGGTACATTCTCCAAAGAAGGAACTATCCCGCCAGGACAGGTTCATGCAATGGCCATATCTCATTCGGCGTTTGAGTTGGCAATCGGTACAAAGGAGGAATCATCGACGCGGCTCAAATCTGGGCCTGCCTCAAAAGGAGTCGGTGAGGCTCAATTTTGTGATGGACTCTCACAGGGGGAGGAGCTAATTCGTCTCTTGTTGTGCTGCGTGACACTTGATGCCAGCAATGTTAAAATCAGTACTGACGTCTGGGGCTTTGTTCTATCCGCTTATGATGCTAGTACTAGCGTTAAAGACAGATTGCTTCGACGATTGTTGTTTCTTTACGATGCAAACAAATGCTGTGAGAATGAGGTAAGTGACATGTTTGTGAACATTTGATTACACATCAATATAACGAACTGACCACAAATATTTCACTTTGCCTTAGATCTTGCTGAGTGATTATAAATGGGGTGCATTGTGGAAAAAGCATATCCTACGAATGAGTACTGACGATCATACAATCTCTTTCGACGAACGGCACGGGTGGGATTGGCTTGCAGATTCTATTAGTAACGACCGTGTTCGTTTGACTTTGACACAGTTCCCCATTGCAGATACTCTAGTGCCTTCAGCTGAAAGCTATGTGGCGTCTGGATCTAGAAATGCCAACGAAGAGAATAATCAGATGGACACAGATGATGACTTAGAGAATAATTCCTTCTCAGGTGAAAGTGACCACTCGCAGAGTAGCTCCTCCTCTGTGGCAAGTTTGGATCAGCCGAACGAGGTTGCACCTGTTTCAAAAATTCATTCTACAACAGATTCTTGGCGAGGGACTGGTGAAGACCCCCGCTATAGTCCTGGATTTATTCTTCCTTTAGTTTTGGGAGCTCTGGAAGCTAACTTGCCGAAGGCAAAAGATGTTGGTGAGGAGCAATCCCAAGATATTCAAGAAAAAGAAGTTGACAAGGATGCTGATGACGATGATAATGATGAAAGCGAAGAGGACTTGGCTCAACGCCAAGCATTTAGCATGATTGCTCGCAGACTTTGTGATCGGGGTTGCATTTCGATTGCAATAGCATCGCTCTCGTCTAGATGCCCATTGATGAGAAAAGTCGCCGTAGCTATTTGTGGTCTATTTTTAAGAGCACTGCAAATGAAAGAGTCACACGAGATGAAATCATGGCGTGAAAGACCCCAACAGGAGATGATAATGGCATCATTACAGCGGGGTCTGGTCGTTCGAAGAGCGATGCAGATAAAGAAGCTTGAAGAAGGTGATAATGGAGTGGAACTAGGGAACACGAACGTTTTGAAGCAGAGATTTAATGTGACCATGCTTCCAGCTCTCTCGGCCGTGTTTCTTGCTAAAGCTCTGTTGATTATGTCAAGGCCTAGTGATGATATGTACGGGGCAATGAACAAGTATTTCTTGCGACTCAATGACTACCACGGGGCATTCCAAGATTGCTTCGGGCTACCAGCATTCCTTTCTTTGTATTGCTCATCGTCTGATGACCTCACTCGATGCAGAGCTGAAAGGAATTGGGCTCTAATGACACTGAAGGATAGTGCTGTGGATGAATTCTGTTATCGGATCATATCACAGCACCATGTGCCTGAACTCATTATGAGCTCATTTGACAGTTTGTGTGACCAAAATGGGGGCAAAAGTGAGCTATCCCTAACAATTGATGTGATCTTGTGTTTGATTCAATCTGGAGGTTCTCGATCTGCAACGCACTTGATTAAAAGACTCGGTCTTTTATCTTGGTTACATGGTGTAATCAGCTGGAGAAGTATCTCTTCTGTTTTACCCTTTGCTACGCTGAAGTGCAAGTTCCTCAGATTAATCTCCGCTGCTGTTGAATCTTATTGCAACGAATACTCGTCCTCGGATAGCTCAGATGGGAACCAATCAATTTTTTTGGAAAAAGCTCCACTGGCAGATATTGTCATTCGCATTTGTCTTGATGGGTCTGATGCATCCAGCAACGAGACACACTCTGTCATCGCAGCAGCATGCGACACGTTGTGGACAATTCACGTGGCAGACAAGAAACAAGGACGTGTCACACAACGACAAGGGGTGGGATTGACTGCTCTGTCTCAAATGACTGATCTTTTAAGAAAGTGCGTTGAAGGTGATGACGTGTTTGCTAAGGCGCTTGTATCCATGAGTGCGTTGCCATACAATGTTTCGGGCTGTGAGCAGGATGGACAATCCCCTAAGCTATTTTGCGAGCTAGCGTTGACATTCATGTTAGAAGAGAGGGTAAGACTGTGCCAAGGTGATACCATCACCATTCTGAAAAGGGTCCATGATTTGATGAGCAACTTTATCGAGTTGAGAGAAGACAATGAACTTGTCACGAAAGTAATGCAATGCCGACATATTGCTACACCAATCATCAGAGACGGTGTACTAGTTTGGGATAGCTTCGTCCCATTCCTAAAGTAAATTAAATACAACATAGTCTCGTGTTGTCCGACCTAACTCCCCATCCCACAAAGTGTTATTTAAGCAATGTAAAACTGCAAACAATCAAAGAGATTTAATATACATGGTTACTAATCAACAACCCACTGTCTAAGTAGTTAGGTTGCAGTCTATAACCGACTTCTATTACTTGTACAAGTCGCGCATGCTTTCACTATATCGTACTTTAGTACCTTGCCCGAGGAATTACGTGGCAAGGAATGCATACAAAAGACACGCCTTGGTCTCTTGAATCCAGCCAACTGTTGGTGCTGACAATGAGCTCTCATTAATATCCTCAACTGATCATCCTCAACGGCCTCACTTTCCTTTAACATTATTGATTGCCCTTTTAATACAATGGCGGCACACACCACGTCTCCGAACTTGTCATCTGGTAGAGCAAATATGGCACATTCTTCAACATCTGGATGCATTGTTATGATTTTCTCCACTTCGGTTGCCAAAACGGATTCCCCACCCGTGCGAATGACATCATTGGCCCTACCACAGAAATATAAATCAGTTTGATTTTCAATGTAACCTAGATCATTGGTAAGCATCCACTCCCCAACCTGCTGAGTCTTCTCATCTGTATTCTGAATAGTTCCACGATTCCAATAGCCAGACATAACATGTGGGCCACGAGTACCAATGATTCCCATTTGGCCCTTTGGTAGGGGAATAAGGTTGCTCTTGTCACTTTTCTCGTCAAATATTTCAATTTCAATGTGTTGTGGTGGTGTACCCACAAGAGTAGCCCCATCTACTTTTGTTTCTTGCTCTATATCAGCGTGGGTAGCAGCTCCATCCGAGGTAGATGAGGAATATCCAAGATCAAGAAAGGTCATTGACGATCCGGCCTCTGTACATGCATATGTTTGCACTATTCTTGCCTTTGGAAAAAATTGTCGCGTTTGTTGATATAGCCTATCTCCAATAGATTGACCTCCAACTAGAATCAGCCTCACATTGTAATTGGGTTGCAACTTTTGTTTTTGTTGCAGCTCGAACATAGCGTGAAGCATGGCAGGAACAACCACCAGCGTATTTGCAGCTAATGATGCAGCACCATCCCTTAGTTGCAACGATCGTAACACTGCATCAGGCTGAAATCCCTTTTTCCGCGCTGTCTCTGATCCGATCTGTTTCCCCTCATCAGATGGAAACACCAAACAACCACCACCCAAAACAACCGCCAGAGCCGAACTGATCCCCCCAACATGAAACCACGGTACAGTCGTTGCTACGACTCTACTGTGTGAATCATAATTACATGGGGGACAAGTTTTAGCACGTGCTTGAATGAATAGTGATCGATGTGATAATCGTACGCCTTTGGCACCGTTGGGTGAGGACGTTCCCGAAGTGAAGAGGATGAGTGCATCGAAATCAGATAACTCTGTTCTTGTTGATTGATTGTAATAATGCAGAGGACGATTCGGAGTATCGTTCATGTCGTTTGCAAATAAAGGGAGCGGCAGAGCCACAGCAAAATGATGCTGATCGACTGTGTCGCCATTCATCAAATGCACAGCTTGCCTCGCAGTTTCTTCATATCCTTGACTATAGAGCAATATTGTTACATGGCTTTGCTTCACATCCATCATTTGCTGATTCCGCTTCTCCATGTTCTCATCAGTGTGCACTCGAAGGGCTCGCTGTATTTCCAATGGCGTCCAACGCACATTGATCATTGCAGGGAGAGGAGACAACGCCTCATCAAGGTCACATTTGTCACTACTATTTTTATTAGCGCTGCATTGCGTTAAATCGATACAACCCAGCATTGATAATAATAGATCTGGAGAGTTGTCAGCAAGATAGCCAATTACTATATCATTCTCAGAAGGTTGAGATGGTGATGATGCAACATGCTCATCTTTCTTCCACGCGTCATCGCGAACACATATGATTTTGTTGCGTATCCACTTCTTGTGGCGATGGAGAATATCCCAACAGGTGTCATAGCTCAGATAATTCCGGTCGCCGATGGAAAAGAGCGATGACTTGCCAACGTTGATGTTGCTCTGCAATGCCTCGGTTAAGGAGGTGCTATGCGTCATGGAGTGTTTTGGTGAGTTGAGGAAGGAGGAAGGTGAGTTGCGCTTTTCTTGAAGGGCTCGATTTCAGATTTGATGATGATGTGTATGTACTTGTAGGCTGGAGCAACAGTAATGAGTATTCTATATAGAGTTTAACGTCATGTATGATAGTTACCATGTCTCTCGTGTCTCTTCCACGACATCACCAGCCTTCGTCTTCTCATCCTCCTCCTGAGTCTTTGACAAACGAGACGCATGTGCTTGTGCTTTCTCTGCTCGTCTCTGGGCTATCATCTTCTCTTTATACTTCAGTAATTTGATCTCTCGCTTTGCAAACGATAGATCCTTCTCTCTCTCTTGTAGTAAAATTTGCATCGATTCCAACTCGGCGAGAGCGGTCTTGAGCTGACATGATAACTTGTCGTTTACTTGTATTGTCTTGGATAGCGCATCTCCCATCTCATGGTACACATTTGAAACCAGCTTTTGTCGCAAACTTTCAAAATCCTTCTCAAATAATTCCTTCATGGCTATTTGATCCTCAAGATGCTTCTGCTCACTCTCTTCTCGTTGCTGCAACTGTGCACATGTCAATCTCTCGACTTCTTCTTCTAACAATTTGATTCTACCCAACAAGGCGACTTCTTTTGCCCCAGCATCGCGTAGTTTGGTAGAGATAGATTCATCATGTTCCTTCCTCTTTTGGAGCTCTTCACTTTCGACGATCTCTCGATGGCGGATGATCTCCTTGAGCTCCTCCAAACGATTTGTCTGATCACAGATCTGATCTTGGTAGTGTTCTATCAATTTTGACGCGTTTGCCTCTTTATTTTCGATGAGCACCTGAAGAGATCGATTTTCGGCATTTAGAGACGCGTTGACTTTCAATGATTCGTCGTATTTTTCCACTAGTAATCTCGTTTGATTGAGAAGTTGTGGGTTCATAGCCCAGACATTGGCTCAGTCCTATTCGTACTGTACGATGTTGCTTCTATCTTTACGGACGCTTCTATCTTTGATTGAGCAAAGCCAAGCAAACGAAAAAGGAATTTTGCGGGAAGAAGCAGATTCAACCCCACCATTGCACTTTAAAACAATCTACCATCGCTGTGATACAACTTCTTCCTTGCTGCACTCATTGCATCCTCTTTCTTTTGCATGTTCATTGTCATGAGCATGAGAACTTTGTAGCTGTGGCCATGTGTTGTTGTTGAAAGGTATGTTATTGACTATGTTTTGTTACCACTTGTAGCACCATAAAATAACTAGGCATGATAATGATAGGGTGATAGGAAGCTCTCGAGTTTCGTCTGATCAGATGCTCGCTTTGCATGTTATTGTACCAATTCGCAGCAAAAATTTAAATGACTACTTATTTCACTGCCCTGTATGTCCGTTCAACCAGGTTCCAACACTTGTTAATGTCAATGTTGTAATAAGTATATACTAAGTCCTACGTTGAGGAATTTTTTTTTTGTGAGTCCGTTCGGCCATCATCGCGCGCTTCGCAGTGCAACGACAAACTAGAAGTAAGTACCATCCTCTCTCCGTAATGTAGCTTCCTTGCTTGCGTAAACTCTTCACAAAAAAATCGTCTTTACTCGTTACTCTACATTCAATATGAAGATCAAATCTACGTTCTTCAGCCGCCGCCGCTCTCCTGCCGCTGCCAAGTCTGAGCCGGAGCCGTTGCCCGTGCCCGAGGCTGAGCCTGACATGCTGATGCTGAGCAAAACCCTGCTGCTGCAAGCGCCTGCAACTACAAACGAACCTGAGTCGAGAACTGCTGCCGAAACTACAAACGAGCCAGATGAGTCGAGAACTGCTGCTGCGACTGCAAGCGATGAGTTGAAACCTGCTGCTGCGACTGCAAACGAGCCAGATGAGTTGAAAGCAGATCCTATTGAGGAATCTCGTGGTGGTGATGGTCGAAGAGTATCTCCTGCATTTGATGCTGGTGTAGCTTTCGGGAGATTCCTCAACGATTCTTCAACTGTGCTTTTTGGTGCTGTTTCAGAAGCAAAGAATATTGCAAATGACACCTCAAACATCGTTGCCGCTGAAGTTAGAGATTTGGAGTTGGAGTTGGAGAGTGCCATCACAAGTACAGCAAAAGACTTAGCTGCCGAAGTTGACGATTGGCGTTCAGGTTTGGAGCATTTCAACGAAAGGGTGCATTTCAACGAAAGTACAGCAGAAGAGTGGTCCGTTTCAACTCACCAGGACAAAGTGAAGGGGAGGCATTCTAACTGGGCCAAGGAGATCAAGAAACTTGGGAAACTCGAACGAAAAAAGGAGAAAGCTGAGAAACAAATCAAGAAGCTTAGTAAACAAATAACTACGTACGAAAACATCATCTCCACGGCGGAACAAGAGCAGGTGAAGACTAGGAGGAATCTGAAGGCTCTAAAGCAGAAGGCTGTTCCTATCGGTGGATCAAACCAGGACAAGGAGAAGGGGGGGCTTTCTGCCTGGGCCACTGAGATCAAGTTTCTTGGTCAGCTTGAACAGAGAAAGGAGAAAGCTCAGAAACAAATGGCAAAGGTTGAAAAACAATACACCAAGTACGAGAACATCATCTCCGAGACGGAACGAGAGAAGGAGGAGACTATGAAGAATATCAAGTTTCTTTCAAATTATCGTGACGATGATGCATCCAATGAGTCGTGGCGATCTCATGTTTGAAGGGATACTTTTGACAAAATTGAGTCACGTTCATTAGTTGTTTTCGGTTTTAGGTCAAGTTAGAAGCTTGTTTTACATAGTGAAGATTTGTATTTTTGATTGAGTTTTTCCTCTTTCTCTTGGCTTTTGTGATCATGAGTTTAAGATCAATAGGCTCCCTGCTCGTGTTCAAGGGAGCCAAACAGCCATAATAAATGCTCAGTGCCAGTTCTCTTTGTCCCTGCTTCCTACACCTTACGTGGCTACCTACCTAAGTATGTAGGCGAGATGAAACCTAAGTTCCTTAGTCTGTACCGCATCGTAAATACTGTTCTCAACGTAGGTAGGAATTCAATAGTTGATACCTCTGAAAAATTGCACGAAAAATTGCACGAAAAATTGACAATCAAATTTTCGTCGCCAGCTTGTTGCACTCGACGTACTCTTGCACTCACTATTTTCAATCCAACCACTCGATCTCAACTTCAATCAAACCACCAAAAGAGCTGCTTCTCTTTTACTTACTATCTACAATGGTCATCAAATCTAAGCCCCGTAGCCGCAGTCGCCGCCTCCCTGCCAAAAAAGTGCCCGAGACCTTGCCCGAGCCTAAACGTGAACCTGAACCTGAATCTGACATTTGGAGCCAGACCATGCAGCTGTTCGCGCCTGCAACTGTAAACGAAGATAAGTTGCTAACTGCTGTTCCAACTACAAACGAGTCGGAGGAGTTGAGAGAAGATGCTGCCGCTTCTACTGCATGCAGGCCAGATGAGTTGAAAACTGATTTCATTGAGCAATCTCGTGACGATCAAATGCAGCCTCCCCGTGCGACAAACCAGGCCAAGGTGAAAGGGAGTCATTCTGACTTGGTCAAGGAGGTCAAGAAACATGGTGAGCTGAAACAAAAACGGGAAAAAGCCGAGAAAGAAGTCACGAAGTACGAAAATATCATCTCCCATATTGAGCAAGAGAAAGTGAAGGCTATCAAGAAAATTAAGGCTCTATCTAATAAGTTTGATCTGGCCAACAAGTATGATCTGATAGAAATCATGGATCATGTTGAAGATGAAAGCGTTGCGGCTGAGAATATGATTGCTGCTCAAGCTGACGATCCGAGCGTGCCTGAAGTACAGAAGACTGCTCAAGCTGACGATCCGAGCGTGCCTGAAGTACAGAAGAAGAGTATTCCACTTCCAGCGCAGCCTCCACGCGGATCAAAGCAGGTCAAGGTGAAAGGGAGTCATTCCGACTGGGCCAAGGAGATCAAGAAAGTTGCCAAGCTGGATCAAAAACAGAAGAAAGTCGAGAAAGAACTCAAGAAGTGCAAAAATATCATCTCGGTGACGGAACAAAAGCAGAGGAAGAGCATGGAGTATATCAAGGCTCTATCTAATAAGTTTAATCTGGACGATGGCGACGATTAAAGCGCTGTGGTTGAGATGATCTCATCTTACTTTGGTAGCAAAACTGAGTCGACTGTGGAAGCAAAATTGAGTCACTTTGGACATGAGTTGTTCTATTTCAGCTCTTCGAAAGATTGTTTTATATAATGAAGATTTTTGTTTTAGATGTGGAGCTTTTTCACTTTCTTTCTCTTGCGTGATGATAACGTTTAATTATTCAATTTGCAACCGCGCTGCCTGTATGGGACAGAGGGAGCCAAAATGATGTGGGCACCATTTAAGCTAACAAAATGCTGATGAACTTGGCAGTATAGTCAGCATTACGACTTCTACTTCATTCAGTCCTATTTCACGGATTGAGCAGTGTCCCATTTTGCTGCATGAATTGCATAGTTGTTAGAGCCCCCTGATGTAGATGTTTTGGGCGCTTGAGGCGGAGTCATCTATTTATCTCATCTTCGATCTAATCTTTGTTTTCGCGGGCCGTTTAGGAACTGGCAGCAAATTTTCACGAAAATCGGACCAAATTTTGCTTTGCGCACCTATGTAATAATTGATATACATAAGTACATCACCTGCCATTTTTCGTAGTGAGCTTCTTGCAGGGAGGCTTGTGCCATTATATCCAGATTACATCTGTTTCTACAAACCAGAAGCTTCTTCTACATCTACAATGGTCAAATCGACGTTTCTCAGCCGTCGCCTTTCTAAGCCCAAGCTATCTTCCACTTCCAAGTCTGTGTCTACGTCTACACAGAGAGCAGCTGTGAAGGTAGATCCTGTTGAGGAGTCTCGAGATGATCCAGGCCTTCTTGAGGCATTCTTTAATCCTTCAAGTTGGTTACCTACTGCCGAAACGTTAGGGTTAGGGGAAGAAGACGCTATTAGTTCGTTTGATGACATCCAATCCATTATTGATGCACATGTTGACGAGGAGACGCGTGCAAGGTGCTTATCAGAGAAGAGTACGATTAGCGCAATGCAGTCTATTGGACCAAACCAGAACGTGAAAGGGAGCCATTCTACCTTGGCCAATGAAATCAAGAAACTTGGTAAGCTGGAACGAAAAA
Source organism: Skeletonema menzelii (assembly GCA_036940005.1). Classification (NCBI taxonomy): domain Eukaryota; phylum Bacillariophyta; class Thalassiosirophyceae; order Thalassiosirales; family Thalassiosiraceae; genus Skeletonema; species Skeletonema menzelii. The sequence goes on along the minus strand of JALLBH010000188.1, from coordinate 13,747 downwards.
AGGAAAAAGCAGAGAAACTAATCTTGAGGTGTGAACAAGAAATCTCCTTGGCAGAACAAGAACAAAAGAAGACTAGGGAGAGGATCAAGGCTTTGTCTTATAAGTTTGAGCTGCACGGAATGATGGATGGCAGAACCAGCCCTCAAGACAATGAATATTGGACCGAGTGGTGACGTAGTGTTTGATTGAAAAGATACCGTGGTAACGAAATTAGCTACATGTTCATAACGTATCTGTTTAAGTTAATGTAAGATTGTTCAAGAAGATTTTTGTTCTTCGTGCTAGCCCACTACCACCCCGACAGTTCTGAATCATACGCCTACGATATTCATCTTTGTTGAACACAAAAAGACCAGCTCTCCCAAGTTCGTCTCTTTTGCGATCATGAAGTAGCCTCAACGAAAGAAAGTCTTGAAGTCTATCATGAAAGCTGACAAGATAATTGACAAGGCTGAAGAAGAGCAGATTGAGGTTAGGAAGAATATCAAGGCTCTATCTCGTAAGTTTGATCTAGATCTAAAGAGTGTGAGGAATTCTCACGGCGCAGATGCAGATGAGTTTGCGGACGAAAGCGTTAAAGATGCGATCATACCTTATGCCGGTGAAGGAGTGGTTTCCTATATCCCCCGACTTGCCAGTTCGTTGAATAGGACTGCCACAAAGAAAATTTTCCCACACAAAATTGACAATGCTGATCGTGAATGAATGTGAGCAAGAGCAGTGACGAGTTAGCTCAGGGTGATCTTATGTTTGACATTAATGTCTAGGATACTCCAGCTCCAGTCTGGTTATGTTATAGGAAGATGTTTTTATAGTAAAATTGTAAAGATAGGCTTCGGTTCTTCTTTGAGTCTGTTACACTCATCTATTTCAGTGAACTTTGCTCTTCGTATGCTTTGGCCAGAACTTGACCATAGTAAATGCATACAAAAGACTCGAGGGAAACGCACTTCCAACGCCCAAAAAGACAAGACCGATGAAGAACGTAATCGCAGATCCCAATGCAATCTTCCTAAACCGATAGGACTTTTCATCAAAGAACAGTTCAACACCTATGAGAAATTGGCAGAACGCAATTGGAAGAACAATCAATTCTGGCCTTGCATAGTAGCGGCTGTAGATGAATCTTTGCATTGGCGGCACCGCCAATACTCCAAACTCGTGGTAACATTCCGGATCCGTGAGCATCATGTAAGTGTTGACCGCTGATGCAAGTACCATCAAGAAGCCCCATGTCTTGCGAGAAAGACTTGGTATGTAGAATGACATTGAGAGTAGCAGAAGACCGACAAGATTACTCACTGCCCAGTTCGGTAAGTATTCTGGAAAGGTGGCTTTTGTGACATCTAACCATTCGCCCCAGGTAGTTACGCGCTTGAATGAGTCAAACTCTCGTAGTGCGATAGTCATGGTTTTGATATTTTGTTTAGTAGTAGCAGACTAATGAAAGAATACTTTATCAACCCTGTGTGCTAGGTTTGTTGTGCCTAACACAGTAGGTTGTGATGATGAGAACCGAACCCATTTGCGGCTCGCCGGAGAGCAGTTCGGATTTTGTGAGAGTGAGTCAGTGTCGTATCAAATAAATAAGTACCGCTTTACACGTCATCATTCCCACTTCAAACAAACGAGTTGAAGAATGAAGAATCCTTATTTATACCTCTTACCAACCTGAAACAAGCTAATAATCATACAAGCTAACAACCATGGTGGCAACTAAAGTCCCGTGCACGCCCTACCCCTTTCATCGTCCTAATATTCTTCTTACTCTCTTTTTGCTCCTCCTTCCTGGTGGCACCATTCTACCAAGAGTTGCCAGCTTCGTCCTCCTTCCATCTTCCTCGTCGAAATCGACATTAGCTAAAATAATGTTGATGTCGTCGACGTCACAAACATCGGGAGCTGAGGCGGTAGCACCCACAACATTAGGTCCAACAGTACTTCGCAAACTGGTCCAAACTGCATCCTTCGAATCATCTCAACAATGCATAGATCTGAATGGGATCATATTTTTGGAGCATTTGAATTTGGTTGTGGGTGATATGGACCGTGCTCTCAAATTCTATGTCGATTTTTTAGGACTATCGAGGGATAGTAATCCAAAGCATGTCAACTTGGGTCAGCAGCAGGTGAGATAAAAAAAGAGGGAAAGACTTATTAGTTGTTACGTTGATTGCCTCATTGTCTTTTCGATCGTCTAATCAGTGTAATGTTATCACATGATGTGCACACCAAACAAACAGTTTCACCTCGCCGCCACGGATGATCCACCTCAACGAATCACAGGAAGTATCGGCCTTACAGTACCTAGTCTACACAAAATCAAAGAGCGAGTGGAACGTGCAAAATCAGATCTACAGGGTACTTTGTTTGCCATAAATGAAGAGAGTGAGAAAGTCATGACAATTACCTGCCCTTGGGGGAATATCTTTCACCTTTACGATATTAGTCTCGATGATGATCACGCAGCAACATTATCACAATCGTATAATCAATCTCCACATAAAATGGTCAATATGCATGCTGAGGGGGGTGCCTATGGAGCTCATCGCATGGCAGTACGGGGGCAACCTGGCATCAGATATGTGGAATTTGCGGTGCCTACATCAACAACGAAACCGATTGCTCAATTCTATCAAGATGTGATGAAATGCAATCAGGTGGTGATGAATAATGAATGTGCAATAGTAGGAGTCGGACCGGGAGTTCACTTTGTATTCGTTGAAAGTGGTGAATTGACAACAGAATCGCTGGAGAAGCAACAAGGTGTACACGCATGTATCTACATCTCCAACTTTGAAAGCACCTATCACGAGCTAAAAGGTCGTGGTTTGATCTGGACAAATCCACGATTTACTCATTTGGATAGTTGCGATACATTGGAGGAGGCGTGTGCATCACGAACACTTCGGTTTAAGGATGTGTTGGATGTAAAGACGGGAGAGAAGGTTCTCGAGTTGGAGCATGAGACTCGTCCTCAAACTCACGGGCAATATCTGAAGGTGCCTCACTATAATCCCAACTAGAGTTAGATCAACAAAAAACAAGTTTATTCAATTACCTACGTTTCTGCTTTGACTCTAGGGGGCGAGCAGAAAGAAAATGGCTCTTCAGACTACTATGCGATACGCAATTACATGCTCTTCTCATCTGCCATTTCACTGCCACTGTGGGAGAATTCCTCCCTGATATCGTCCAGCTGGTTGGGAAGGATACCAAGGTTGCGCCAGTTGCCTTCTTCTTCCTCAGCGAGAACAAATGCTTTATTCTTGTAGAATTCCTTGGCATCGGTGGTGCTACTAATGTCACTGCTGGTATCATCAGCCGAGCCAGAAGCACTCGTCAAGCCGGTGAGAGCCGTCATCGCAGCCGTTTCGACAGCCAGCGATTTGTCATCGATAGGCTTGCCATCTAGTGTGACATCATTGTCATCCTTTCCTTTCATCTTCCAAGCACCAACAATTAGCATGAAGAGAGTGACTACAGAAGCCCCAATTGCGATGATTTTGAAGAGGCTGGTGGAATCATCGCTGGCTGCGACTTCCTCTTGTAGATCAGCAAGTGTCATGAGAGATGACGGGTCGCTTCCGATGTATTCCAGAGATACAATGTTGGAATCTTCCACAGAAGAGAACATGTCAAACATTTCTTCAAGCTGAAGGTAAAAGTTTGCCGTGAGGTCGCCTTCCTGCTCAGAATTAAATGGACCTTCAACAATCAACGTGCTCATCCCTTCAATTACGTTGCAGTTTTGAGCTTCTTTGCTCTGAGCGACACAAACATCTGTATGAAATGAAGTAGCAATGAATTGATATCATGAGAGAGAAATAAATGGTCAGTGCCAAAAAGACGACAATGAAGTAACTTACATTCAGTCGACACAACATCCGTCGGGGAAGACTCAAACGCAACAATACTAGTCTCGCCCGACTCGACAGATAGGCGCCTGTCTACTCCATTGATGCACAGCATGAGGTGGAGCATTCCCTCAATCTCATCGACGACACCTTCAAGCACAATTGTCTCAACAATGTAGAAGTAAGGCACTTCGATCGATCTCTCAAAGATACCAGAGCGAGGCCCCACATCACATGACTCATCAGTGACTTGTGGGGTGAAGATGCTACCCGTTGAGTTATCAGACGAAGATGAAATGGTTGCGTTCAATGTAGAAGAGTTAGAAATTGGAGTGGTTCCGTTCTCGGGTGGAATGGAAGGAGAGAATGGATCCTCAGTTGATGTCCCTTCACCATCGACGTAGTTGGTAGCAGTTGCATTACCTTCGCCTCCATCGCTGGTGGATGTATCAGCTTCGTCATCTCCAGAAGCTGCTTCAACGACATCGCCTTCGATAGACAGAGATAGATCTTCGTCATCGGTAAATGATGTCCCATTGACGCTCGTTTGATTGGCATCAGTAATGTCATCTTCCTCACTGATGAAGGAGGACAGATTTTCTTCCCCTGTCGCTTCTTCATCATCCACAATTTCTTCACCATTGCTGAAGGACACACCATCATCATTTAAAGAAACCTGTTCATCAAAAGTAGATGCGGTGGGATGCAACTCTTCCTCTTCGTCTGCTTCATCGGAATTTTCGCCATCGGACGTAGCGGCGTCGTGGGCATCATTCGTGGGAGAAATGCCAGTGGGCTGAGTGGAAGTTGTCTCCGATAAAAATGAGGTACCATTCTCCAAAGAAGTGATATTACCATCGGGATCGGCGTTGTCGATATTGACTTCTTCTTCTTCGTCTGGACAGGCATGAACACCCCCAAAGCAATGAGGTGAGGAAAACAGCTTGACGAGGTCTGTCGATGCCTTCGAGATATCTTCTAGAGTTACAGACACACCCAACTCAGCGCAGCGTCCTTCAGCTTCCATTAGCATGAAAGATGCAACGTACGCGAGCTCAACTTCGTCGACTTGTACACAATCGGTCATAACATCTTGCAGCGATCTGAGGACACGATGGTTTGGGCTGGAAAATGTCATTCCATCGTCGGTGTAGTAATCGTCGTCTCCTTCATATGAATCGGCTCCAGCAACAAACATCATAAATATCTGGTCTGTGATACACTGATCTACATCAAAGTCGACATTGGCACACTGCATTGCGTGGTCAAACATGAGCTTGACGAAGATATCAGGAGAGGTGCAGAGCTCGTTCCAACAATTCTCAGAAGACAACACCGTCCAAAACTCGTCAAATATTCCCTCAAACTGTTGATCGGAGATTTGGCTGCATTTTGCTCGGGCATCATTCATGACGTTTCTCAAGTCCTGCTCAGAGAGTTCGGGTTGACATTCCTCCTCTTCTTGAATTACTCTACGGCGTTTAGATAGGAGTGTGTCATCATCGTCTTGAGGTGAGAAGTCAACAACGGAGTTGAGCGTCACGGTGACTAGGCAGGTGTCTTCGTCGATGTCGGCCTCAGCACATTGCGTGAGCCATTGAAACATGGCGTTGACAGGGTCAAACCTCTGAGTAGAGGAGGTTGCGTAATCGTCAGCGGAAGTATCATTCGACAAAAGATCGTCCTCTCCCTCGCTGCCGCCTGCAACTGCAGTCCCGTCCTCCACGACCAAACCGCCGTCCTCACTGTTTTTTGGATGACGTCCTTCGTCGTCAATGGGCGAAGAATTGTCGAGAGGATTGGGTCCGTCGAGGTTTGGAGACATTTGGTGAATGCTTTTCGATGCCTTGGATCCGTGGGACTTACGTGTCTTCGACGCTTTTGCATCGAAGGCGACGCGGTGGTAATCTCCCTTGGCGGCGGAAGCGGAGGCGAGTGCGATTGCTGAGAGGAGGGATAACTTCATGTTGGATGTTGGTTGCTTCTTCTTCTCAATACAATCTGCTCCAGAATGGTCAATGCCCTCTCTGCTCACTCCAATGGAATAGAGTCGTTGAAAGTGAGCGTCTGCTTCGCTGAGAAACGAACGTACACGTGATGTGGCGAGCGGGTGTATGTACTGTTACTTATCTACTGTCTCTCTACCTTTGATTGTGCGACTCGATACCATACTTGTACATCTGTTCTGTCTAATCTGATCAGATTAGAGAGTGGTAAAAAATGAGTGAACAAACATAATTGTTGTGCAGTCATGAACCTAAGCATGCAATCCACGAAACTCAAATATCAAGTGATAGCAGAATCAATCTTCTGTCAAATAGATAGAGGCAAATCCGCAGCACCGTCTCTCTCATTCCTTCGACTTTGTCATCAAATCTAGCTTGAAGTCGATTCGCTCCAAAAATTGATCATTGCCTTCCTCGTCAACTGAAAATTCCCAGACAAAACCATACTCTGCTCTAGAGGCACGGTACCCCTATCGCCTTTGGGAAAAATGTCTTCGTCGTTAATGTCATCCCAAATCCAGTACACTTTCTATCGACCCCTGGACCCATAATCTGACATAGCAGAAGTATGTCGCTACAAGAATTTGGCAACGCAAGCTCTTGTTGTAGATTCTCACTCATTTGTGTGAAAGAGCTTTGGATCAAAGAAAGGATCAGCTAAATATTATTTCTCACAGTTAGAGCGTGTTACAATGACAATAAATGTATCTCTAGAGAAACGAAGAAATTAAGTAATGCAGCAAGTAAGTCTAAGAACTGTCAAGTGCTTCCCACTCTCGTTCAATCCCTTCCACATGACCTGCCCCTACTACCGCTACAACTTTCCCTTCAGAGCAATGCTTCTTCAGCATCTTTGCCATGTGTACATCACGCTTAGATATCATGATATCATATAGAGGTGGGAGAGCTTCACTCACATACTTTGTCATTTGCTTTGCCTGCTCTCTTGTTTTAACTGCTTCGATTATTTGCGTTGGATTCCCCCCACTTAGTATGATACTTGTCAATTCAGCCAATTCTTTTGGTGGAGAAGGTGCACTACTGATCATCTGCATCAACTTCAATGGATTAGCCACCATTCCCATCATGGCAAGTCTCAATTCTCTTATGGTAACTTCTAAGTCTACATCCCCATATACACAAGTCGCACCTATACGCTCTGCTTCTTCTATTGCAGCCTTCATTTCAGCCCCTTGACTGCCAAGCCAGCCCATGCGTGACATCATTTGAGGAACATTTTGTATCATGGGTAACACGTTACTCATTTGTGGAGGGAGCTGTTGCATTATATTTGGAGGTATTGGTCCTTTGCCTATTCCTTTGAACAGTGTGTTAAATGAATCTGCCATATTGTTGCTATTGTTCGAAACTGAATTGCTGCTACGCAATTGGGCAGCACGATTGGCATCCAATTCGACAAATACATACTTTGGCTGTACGAGTTGTATCAGGTCTACCACCACTTCATTCGATGCTTGTGAGATATGAGCGGTTCCCAGGAGATAAACTTCGTTATCAGATTTATCCGATCGAAGGAGGGATGTTGTTGGTGAAATGTGTGTGATTAGATGTCGCCGATGTTGGAATGCTGCTTTGTTTGTGCGTTTGATGGCTTGCCGAAGGAATGCACCGCCGATAGATATATGTGTCATCTTGTGCTAGTTATGCCGCCTTGCTTGCTACTTGATGGGAGGGGAGAGCTAGCGGAGCGAGAGCTCTATGGTATGGTAGAGCGAGAGCGCAGATTTTGTAGTGAGATGGATGTTTGTTTGGCGGACAAAATCTGGCGGGAGCTGACGGGTTCTGCTTTAGAGGACCTGCCCCTCTCGCCGAGAATCGCCAATACTGATATCCCCCATTAACCCCGGCACTCACTTTTGTCCCAGCAAGAGTAATGGGGATCCTTCTACAAATGAATGAAACCTCTCCCTCTGAGCTCCGATACCTAGTAACAAGTAAGTGCTCCACCTCTCCCAAATGAGCTTAGTATTTCCATGGCCAACCCCCAACCCTCGCAATCTCCTTAGTACTTTTTGTGCAATTCATGTAGTTTGCTGTGCAGCTTATCATCATCATGGAGAAATCATCATCACCATCTGCATCTGTGGCAGATGACAAGTCAACCCTCTTCCAAAATCCTGAATTCCAGGTCCCTCCATGGGAACCTTCCCGTATATGTCTCCCTGTATCATTATGTCCCGGTGATGACACTACAGTAGTAGACCTCAAGCAATGGTTTGTTAATGTTGACAACCCGAATTTGTTATCCCATCATATGGTGAGTGATGTGCGCACACCATTTGTTGGTTTATGTGCGCACCATTTGTGCTTGCACAACTTGTCACCCGTCAGTTATCAACACGGCTTCTCACAATATTCTTTAATAGGACCAGCGCTACTGGCTCCCATCAACAGTAAAGGCAAGTGGTGACAATAATAAAACATCATCTGATTTGGCGGAATTCTTCAACTCCAACACTTGTCGTGCAAATGGTTACAAAGTCGTAGTTAGAGGTACAGATAAGCGTTCTTTTGGAGTCCTGTATAAACTGAAGTGCCAATGTGCCAGAACAAATGAAATGTCAAAAAGTGACAAAAGCAACGCAAAGAGCAAAACAACTCATACCCACTTCCAGCCAAAAGAGGATAATGGAAATTGTCCACATTTCTACATTCCTGTCTTTCTTGACAACAATAGTAGACGCTTCTACCTTAAGCAGTGAGTGTGATATTTTTGTTTTTTATGTTACAAGTAACTTCTTGTTGAAGTGTCTTAAACTCACATGCACTGTCTCTTTATCTTTATCTTATACAAAAGGCACTGTGGTGTTAATTTTCAACACACAAATCACCTCCCCGTGCGGTCTGAACACATGAAGCTTGGACAGTCTGCTATTCCAGAAGACCTACGTCAGATAGCAGAGGAGATGCTAGGAAAGCATTGCCCTTCATCAGTTGTGAAACTTCTGATCAATGTAGTGTCTGGAGAATCCATCACCAGCAAAGCAGTGCATAACTTGAGGGGAGCAGTAATGTTGAGAAAATTTAGTGATAGTACGAAGAATTCGGAGGATACTACTGCACAACAGTTATTGAACTACGTCAAGAACAAACCAGGAATGTCATATGCTTATATGACCGCATCATTTAACGCTGCATTGGGCTTGGTTCGAGTGTCAAAAGGTATGTTAGATTTGAATCATTTCTTGCCTGCAATCTTGGTCACAATCTTGCTCACATTCCGTCTTCGTCTGTGCGCACAAACGCTCACATTGTTCTCTCACACAAACGGCAGTGGTTGGGAAGAAATATGAGAAAAAGGCACAATACCAACCTCTCCCAGGATTGTCATCTGACCAAAACATCTTTGAAGAACAATGCAGTGATGAAGAATGCAAGGATAAGGAGACTGTGTCATATGTAAGGGCGCTTGTGAAATGTCTCCAGTTAGGAGATGATGAGATCCTGCTTGCTTTGGGCTTCGCCACAAAGGAGAGCAGGTTGTATCATCAAAAGTTTCCAGAGGTGTTGGGCTTTGACGTGAAACATGGTACTAATAATGAGAGACGTCCACTGTTTCGCTTGGTAGGAAAGACAGCAGACAACAAGAACGTTCCATTTATGAATGTGTACCTACCGTCAGAGATGCGATTTTCTTTTGACTGGGCTCTAAATGAATGCACACGTCAATGCCTGGACAATTCTTCACTTTCGAAAACGTCCCTGCTCACACATGATGAAGATAACCAAGAGTTACAGGCCCTGCATACCATCCTGTTGTCAAATGACTGTTTATATGGAAGGGCTGCCAAAAGCAGGCTATGTGCATGGCATAACATGTTGGAAGCAGGTGGAGTTATTGTTAGAGACATTGCATTGGATGATTTGGATTTACCATCTGGGTGAGTGCACGAAAAGAATTGTGCGCACAAACAAAAAGAGTTTGTTTTTGCTTCACTTTACTTCAAGTTACCTCACTCACCAGTTACCTCACTCACTACCCCCAGAGTGAAATGTTCATTGGAGCAAGATATTGAATGGGTGACGGACCCACTGGATAAAATTGTTGACCGAAACCCACGCAGTAATGGCTGCATGACTCTTAAAGAAGTTGACGAGATGAAGACACCTATCATCAATGCTGCTGTCAGTCAAACGTTGACCCTAGGTGATAGCACCTTTAGTAGTCAACAAAAACTTCTACAAGCGATTACAAATCAATGTAAGAACAAGGACCAAGAAGCATTCGTCACACAGCGGCTCCATGGAATATTAGAGGAGGTAGTTGAGATGAACAAAGAAGAACAGAGCTCAAATGCAAAAAGAGGCTTGGCATCATTACCAGCGGTTGAAACAAATTCGACCTACATTCGCAAGAAGGGTTCACCAGAAAGAAAAAAACAAAGAAAAAAATAATATTTATTTTAGGGAAGCAGATGATCCATTAGTGCTGTAAGTACCAGTTTTTTGTGCGCACAACCGTATGTTATGGAGAAGAGANTAGTGCGCGCACGTCCCCAGGTGCGCGGGTTAACCCTGGGTACGGTTAACCCGGAGGCGGCGCTCACGGACAGAACCCCGCGCCGCTCGACGTCGCCGACGTTTTGTGCGCACAACCGTATGTTATTTCCGTTGATAGCATAATATAGCAACTATGATGATTCACTAAAAACCTGTACAGGACATCCCGCTGCCATATCTGATGGTTCTTACAAATGAATCAGATTTACAATCAGAACATGCTTGATGACAGAATAGGCTAGCACTCTCAAATGTGCGCACAAATGTATTCAATATCCTATCAAAACTGCTATCAAAATCAGGGATTCCTGGGAATAAAGAATCCCACCAGTGAAGAACAAATAGACATGTGTGCTAAATTGATCAGTTAGGACACCTATTTCTTCCCTTTCAGAGCTGCCAGTGTGATATTGTCATCATCTTCATCATCCTCATCTCCACTCTCATCTTCTCTACTGGAAACATCTCTACCATCATTATCATCCTTCTTACTAATCTTTTTTGCGCGCTTCTTCTTGACATTCTTTTGCTTCTTTGTATTGGCCATATTTATATCATCAGTCATGTCTCGTTTCTTCGTAATTTTATCTGGCATAATAGCCAATGAAACACCAGATGCGGCAAGTTGATTCTTTGCATTCTGTACTTTCTTCGATTTAGTTCTTGCTATCATCAAACTGTTCTGATACATCTGCTGCAATTGCGGCACCACCATTCTGAACACTTCCTTGTCTTCCTTTGCCAATTCAAGTATTTGCTTAGTAATGAGGTTTGCTTCATTGAACCTCCTTACCTTAGTGCTTGGCACAACAACTTTCTGCGGGACCTCTTCAACACTGTCTTCATCCATGTCCCCATTACCTGCGATTGAAGAATGTGCACACTCTGCTGGATTTGGAGCTTTAGTCAGGAATGCTGGTAGTGCTGCGGCAGCACCCAACCCATCGATTCTCATCAATGTCACAAGATTATTATACACTACTGCATACAGAGGGCTGTTCTTGATGTGCCAGCGCGAATGAATAGTGGACAAATCATTCATGGACCTAGTTTTGTGATCAATTAAAGCCCTCTGGATGTAGCGGCATCTGATAAAGGAACATGTATGAACATGGTAGTTGCTCTGGCAATGTAGATCGTCTGAATCAGGAATGAATACGGTGCGTAGCATTTTTTGGTCTTCGCCCTTTCCCTTGCGCTGAATGGTGTAGATGGTACCAATGGAAGGGGGCTTTTCAACAGTTAAGCTCAATTGTCCGTCAGTGGACTTCAACAACGTAGCTCCTTCGTGAAAGGACGAAAAGGATTTCCCGTTAACTTTATAAATCCGCATTCCAACTTCCAACATAGAACCCTGGCAGATGCTGCCTTCCATGATGGCTGTTACATGTAGATTTGGGCAAAACTCTTCTGCGGTGTTGCAGAATGTCAATGTCAACCCAAAACTTGCACCACCTTCCGGTCGTTCCAAGTTGATTGTTTGCATCTCTCTCTTTGTTGACTGCAATCGAAAGGGATTTGGTACACCCTCCATAGTTGTAGCAATTTCAAGGCCGTCTACACGGGTCCTCTCTTCTGACTCCCAATCCAAGACATAAGGGGACAGGTCGTAACTGTTCTTAATCGCATCCTCGATCTCTCCCGTAACCTGAGTCTCATAGCTGCGGACTTTGGTAGAATGTCGATGCTGTATTTCTCCAAGGGTCCAATGTTTCATTACACTCTTGCTTGTTCCGCTGTTTTTTAGTTTACTCATCATCTGTTCGCAGCGAGAGGTAGCTCCCTTTTCCGAGCATGAAAAGTATTTCGTCGTGTGGGTGGCGGTTCGGAGTGTTTGGCCCTGGTCCATTCGATCGATCCATCTTCCCAGCTCACCCGTGTCATCAGCAGGTGCAACAGATCCTGCAAGCAATCTCATTGCACTAAATGCACCATCCAACTCTTGTTGATCAAGAACTTGATACAAGACTTTGTTCTTCAACTGACCGAACTTCTTCCTGTCACTCTTGTTCGATAGTGAGGCAGCCTTTTTATCTCCATTCTCGCAGTTGTGCCATGTATCTTCTATGTGAAACTGTCGAAACTTTTTAGCTATCTCAGGCCATGCATGACCACCATCTGTGCAGCACGTTGCTCCAAGTACATCAAGTTCTAGAAATCTCATCATATCCGCAACAGAATCAATCTCCTCCTCCGGAACCTGGAACATTCCACAAGGTGCTGAATGGCCAAAACAATCTATCACTGCAGGTGGACCTGTCTTATAGTTGTAAGAAGTGGCTTTGTGCGTTGTGTCCACAAAGACTGCATCGTTTGCATATGCCCTAGCATTCAGCACCTCCAGAGGATGCTGTGCAAACCAACCAAGAAGCTTGCCTGATGTGTTGTGTGTGTTTGTGTCAAACTTCCCACAAATGCCATACTTGTTGCATTGTTCCCTGAGCTTCAATCCTTCACTGTAAAAAATTGTCACCGACTCAGTCTCATTGGCCCCCCAAGCCGAATCACGCCCTTGTTGCATTACACGGTTCAATAGGTTTTTAGATAGAGTAAGTCCACCATATTGATCAAAAAGGACATTCCTTGCGAGCTCAGCACTTGATCTACTTTTCCCCAAATTTTGAAGCAACCTCACTTTTCTAGGAGTTAGTTCTTTTTGGCTCTTAACGACCTTGCTTTCAGATAATTGCCGCGCTTCTTTTGTAACAAGTAGGTGATTAGATGTCAGCGGCAACTTGAATTCCATCACTTCCAAGTATGGTTGTTGGCCATTTTTATCCTGCAGCAAAAATCTTATTTTCACACCGCAACAGCCTGGTTCAGAATCTTCCATTTCCCTAGCTTTCTTTTCACAGCTTCCACAAACCCAGAAATATCTTTTGTGAGGAAACTTTTGTTTGGTGCTTTCATCTTTATTGCTGCGTGCACCGGATCCAAGAGACAATTTCTTCACACCATGCGGTCCGAGAATAGAAATAATTTGCTGCTTTACAGCATCTTCGCCACACGTAAACGTAGTTCCACTCTTCAACACATTGAAATGCTCCGGAAGCACTATATTTTGTGCCGGAATATTATTTGGTACGGCAGCCATCACATAAAATTTTGTTTGTGTACAGGCGTCACAATTCAATTGGAGATTCCACACTCTTCCCAGGCCAAGGGCGAGTTGTCAGCGTGCCAGGAGATAGGGTGTAGGACTGCTGCTACAGCGAGCTACCACAGTGATAGTGCTTCGATTAACATCATCTTGCGTACTTAGATCGGCGCTCGGCGTCGGCGACAGCGCGCGCGCGCGGGGTTCTGTATGTCCGTGAGCGCCGCCTCCGGGTTAACCGTACCCAGGGTTAACCCGCGCACCTG
>JALLBH010000187.1:0-34623 GCA_036940005.1 Skeletonema menzelii | reverse complement strand
CGCAGCAAGGCCGGAGACTCCTCCGCCGATGATGGCGATGCTTTTGGGTTGTTCCGGCATAAGTACTTGATTGCTCTATTGTTATATACGCTCTTGTGAGCTTACTATAAGCAGTACTGTTCTACAAGAATGATGTGATGGAGGACGAGAGATATGTATGGTATGGTAGCGAGAAATTTTGAGAAGATTCAGCACTGATGTGGATCTTTTCGTCGTGCGTCAGAATTCAGAATGCTTTTTGTCTGGTAATATCGTACGATCTTCTTCACAGCACATCGGCACTTCAGATGTGATGGGAAGTAATACCGTAGTACATAGCTTGAGTATCCAAGTTCACATCACAACAGAAAGGCAGCGTCTCCACCATGATCTTTTCCAAGCCAATGGCCTACCAAGATGTCCGGCCTCATCATCTCCTTGCTCTGTATTCGGCATATCACGTGTCGATTGCCATCTTATCGTCGAGCCGCTTGATTGAGAAAGTCAAAACTCATCTCTCCAACCACGCCACGACACTTATTTCGAAACTATCTGACTTTTGCCTCCCATTGGTATACTCTCCAATTACATCCTACCTTCTTCCTGATGCGCTCATCAGATATGCGATCCGAGTTAGATGCTCCCACACACTCATCGAATTGGGTGAGCATACTATAGAATTGGATCAAGAGCGCAAGATGGAGATTGCAAACGAGTTAAAGTCAATGCCTATTGCAATTGAGACTCAATCTGCCAATGATCAACACTATGAGGTGCCTGCTAGGTTCTATGATCTTTGCTTGGGACCCAACAAAAAGTATTCGTCTGGATTATGGCCCTTCAAGGCAAGTAAACTTGGCAAAGGCAAAAACATGACTTGGGATGAAAGTCTTGAGAAGAGTGAAGTTGCCATGTTGGATCTTTACATGAAACGTGCTGGTATCAAGGATGGCATGAAGGTTGTGGATTTAGGCTGTGGATGGGGAAGTGTCACGCTTCATGTTGCCAAGCATTTTCCAAATTGTAAGATTACCTCCATTTCAAACTCTCACAGTCAACGTGAGTATATCCTAAACACCGCCAAGGAGAGAGGATACAATGTCGACAACATTCGAGTGATTACGTGTGATGCTTCAAAGTGGGAAGACGATGCATACTGTGCTGAAATGCTGCAAGGGGTGGAAAATAATGACAGAGTGATCTCTGTAGAAATGTTTGAGCACATGAAGAACTACTCTGTTCTCTTCAAGAAGGTAAATTCCTTCCTTGGACCGAATGGAAAGCTATTTGTTCATGTCTTTACCCACAAAGATCATGCATACCACTTCAGCAAGGGTGAGTGTGTGGAAAATCGATGTTCTACTTTGTTATCTTTCTGTTTCGTTCTCAAACCTAACAAACCATCTTTTTTCAGGCTGGATGGCAGACACATTTTTCACGGGAGGAACGATGCCTTCTGATGATTTGTTCTTGTACTTTGCAGAACACTTTTCGATTGCAAACCACTGGCGTGTGAATGGAAGTAATTATGAAAAGACGAGCAATGCTTGGTTAGCATTGATGGATCGTAATTGGAAGAGTGGAGAATTGAAACCTGTGCTTGAAGAAGCATATGGAGAGGGCAAGGGATATGAATGGTATGTCAACTGGAGGCTATTCTATTTGGCCTGTGCAGAGTTGTTCGGTATGAATGGAGGCGAAGAATGGATTGTGAGCCATTATTTGTTTGACAAGAGGTAAATGGTAAATAGTAAATAGATAGATAGAGATAGATAGAGAGAGAGAGGTAAACCTAAAAGACGAATTTGTTTAGTTATATTAGACTACACTAATGTAGAACAAGATTAAGCCTCAATTTATTCTCGCTTTGATCTTCTCTTCTTCTGTCCCGCTTTAGTAGCCACTGCGGTGTCTTGCACAACGACTTTGGGTCTAGCCCGAGCTACTTTCTTCAGAATTTTTGTTCCCCAACAGAGATTTAACAGCCAACCAAGTAGCATACAACCACAAGTGATCCCTAGGGCAGAAAGTGGAACTCCTGATACATCCGGTGATGGCAATGATTTGAGCTCGGACATGCTAAAGATGTATAGGTGCACAATTCCAGCAGTGTAAATTCCAATCCGGCAGAGGAAGAATGAACCAGCAAACATGCTATTGATGTTTTCAAGCAATGAACCAGCGTGGCGTCCACTCTTGAGAAGAAACCAACGCCAGTTGAGAAAGATTGTACTCAACTCCCCGACAATTAGCCAACCAAATTGAAATGGCATGATTCCGTAAGTACCGTTGATTATCGAGCAAAATGCAAACAACATATGATGCGCCATCGTATCGCCGGCACCCAACTTGGGATATTGATGCAAGATATGAATCATATCGTAAAATAGATATGCAGTAAAGAGAATGTTCGTCCTTGCCACCTCGAGATGGGCAACTCGATAATCACTGCCCTCTGGACCAATGAATATTTTGTCCATATTGGAAGCATTCCACAAAGAATACAAATGCATCATGCCTCTTGCTGTCACATACATGCTATGCACAAATGATACCACGTAGGATGGTCCTTGTTCGCATAGTGTTGCCATCGCTTCATCACTATTGACATTCTTCGCGTTCACGATAACTTTGGAATATTTCGTGGAGGCAACCTTGATTGCAAATTGTGAGATTTGGAATAAAATCTCCCAAAAGAAGATGTCCGAAACGAGCATTTGCAACGCAGGTAATGATCCACCATCATGAGAACTTTCGAAGATTAGAGGAGGCGGTTTGGTCATTGTTGTGAGTAGGCAGTAAGGTTCAGCGGTGCTTCAGTACAGCTAGTCGTTATGGTAGATGATGGGATGGTGACTACTTAGTGGTAGTGGTGATGGTTCCGAAGATATGCACGGAACGGAACGGACACATCATTATTTCCAGATGACGTGTCCTTTTTTGCGGGAAAATACGCACGGCCACGAACGGACCAACTCAGCGCATCTCCATCTCTCAAGCAAATCTTCCAAAGAAAGCCTTCCAATCGATGTCGATGCCATCAACATCTATCGGTCGGATTCTGATAGGAGTAGTAACCAAAACGATCTACTAAACCCATCACCTGTGCCCCAATTGTGCCCCAATTGTGTGCAGTCGTAGAAGTCAACCTACTTACTTGACAAGTACGATGGATCACTCCAACGTATCCAGTTTCACCGCACCTGCCGATGAGTGTGATGTAGGAGAAGGTTCCCCGGGTCTACATTGGCCCCAAGAATTGAAACAAGGGTTAAATTTAAAGGTGAATATGGTGATTGAAATTCAACGTGCGCAAAATTTATATTATTTTAAAATCATTATGGTACTGAGTCAACTGCAATTGATCTTTATCTAACATCCTCTTGCCTTGTTGGCGCTGCATTCTTTCTCATACACCGAAGATCATGTCCGTTGAGGCAGGCATCATTGCTCTTACAGTTACAATCGTCGCTGTTGTGTATAGATATTCACTGAAAAAGAAAACCAACTCAAATAGCCAGCCCAGTCAACAAAACAATGATTACATCGTGACAAAGATCCACAATAAATGGTACAATCTCACAGATTTTGATCATCCTGGAGGCCCTGTTGCCTTGTCACTAGTTCAGAAACGAGATGGGACTGCATTGTTTGAATCTCATCATCCCTTCACCAAACACAAAAAGTTGATGCAGGTACTATCCAAATACGAGGTTCCAAAGGCAAAAGAATCTACGTATGGGTGCCAATTAATGGATGAAAGAGATGATGGATTAGTATACGAGTGGGATGGAATAGACAATGATGAATTCGTGTCTGATCTGAAGGCACTGGTATCTGAATACTTTGCTAAAATTACCAAAAGGAAGAGCCTGTCAAAAGTCACTGAGGCATCGAAGGCAACTTTATCTAGATGGTTTATCGTCGTGACTTTGATGATTAGTTTCTTTGGCTCGTTGCCGTTGTACATTCGTGGAAACTGGTTGTTTATTGTCATCACTCCAGTTCTTGCCTGGCTGACGATTGCCAACTATTGGCATGATGCTACGCACTTTGCGTTGAGCACCGATTGGAGAGTGAATGCATACACGCCATACCTGCTTCCTCTTCTCTCGAGTCCGTCTATTTGGTACCATCAACATACAATTGGGCATCATGCCTACACAAACATTGGACACAAAGATCCAGACTTAGCTCATGCACCTCAGCTCATGAGAGAACACAAAAGCATTCGATGGAGGTCGTCACACACGAACCAAGCTCACTTTCTGCGCATCCTTTTAGTTTGGTCGATAGCTTCAGGTATAGGATTGAACATTCTTAGTGATATGAGAGCTGTTTTCAAGCTCACCTACAACAATGCGGTTCCATGTATGCAAAGATCAAGGATGGATCTCGCTGCACATTTATTTGGTCGTTTATTCTATATCGGCGTGGCATACGTCTGGCCATTTTTTGTCTTTCCATTTTGGAAGGCACTCATTTGGTCATCCGTACCTAATGCAATCTTCAGCTTGTGCTTCATGCTGAACTCTCAAATCAATCACATGGTTGGACCATGCATCGACGCGTCGTCGAAAAACTTCTACAAACACCAAATTGTGACGGCTCAGAACTTTGGCAATGACAGTTGGCTTTGCTTTTACTTTTCTGGTGGTCTAAACTTTCAAATTGAACACCATCTCTTTCCTACCGTCAATCATTGCCACTTGCCGGCGTTGGCCCCAGGAGTGAAACGAATTTGTCAGAAGCATGGTGTTCCGTACAATGTTGTGTCTGGCTACAAGGAAGCTTTGGTTGCGCACCTGAGTCATACAGCAGAAATGGCAGTTCGGCCATGAAAAATGTTATTCTGTAAAAATGTCATTAATTATCAAAAGTTCAAGTTACACCAAACAGACTTAAGGTACAATAATCGACAACATATTTAGGCCGCGCGGGCTCCTTTGCAGTTTGACTTGACGTCATTCAATCCTTGAGATCGTGACTTGCCTCTGCTAGAATCCAACGTCTTCTTCCTTCCTCCTTGTATTGAAGTAGTTTCCTGAATCTTGTTGGTCGCTTGAGATTTAGGCTTTCCATCGGACATTACCTTCAGCGCTTGGTTGGCCTGACTTTGATTGGAGGTACTTGTCGAACGCAAGATGAAGATGCTTTCCCAGCTATCGAACTCTCTCCAAGCCTTGTCTATATCGTCTTCCTCGTAACTTGATGACTCAACTACTTCAATATGACTTGGAAGAATGTGACTGATATTGCAATCTGCAGACGACCCATCGTCATTACAGCTGCAGCCTTCACTCTTCGGCTCGTCATTGGGATGTAAAGCTGACGAAGCCGACATATCATAGTCCCAAAATTCCCACTCATTGGCCTTAGATAGCTCGTTCATTTTATATTATATTATTACCGTAGATGCTGATCTACTGCCAACTGCGATCTACGAGAAGCCTACAGACATGTCGGAGTTCTGCTCTGCAAGATTTGACCTAAAAGTAGGTACATAATGATGTAACGAGAACTCCATCCGCAAAGCAATGACTCTGTAGATAAGGTAGCTATGCAGCAATTGAGTGCCACTTCCCTTGAGATACCATAATCGTGCGAGCAGATAGGTCATCAAATCTTCGGTAACATAAGTACATAAGTACTTACTTATGCCTAAATTAAATAAGTGTATGTAAGCAAGTATGTTGGCAAATAATTACATGCTTACTTAGGGACGCCGCAACACTGTATTGTACTGGATATTTCGTTTCCTGCCTAAGACGAAGCAATTCTTATTGCTCAATTTAGATGAGAAAAATCAAGCGACCAAGCCCTTCTCCTTCAATTTGCCAAGCAATTCATCAATACTTCCAACTGTCTCGCCCTCCTTTCTCGGAGGTGGTTCGTAAACTTCCACCACCTCGTTCTGTGGCGTCAATACTTCATCCAAATCTAGCCCCAATTCTTTTACCATATCTTCCAACGAAATTGTATTGACAGGCTTTTTCTTCGCCTTCATAATGTTTGGCATGGTTGGATAACGTGGCGTATTGAGGCGGAGGTCACATGTAATAACTGCAGGTTTTCCACAAGCATTGAGTTTGATTGTTTCAGTGCCTAATGTCGTTGTCGAATTTTGCCAAGTGAAAGAAGGAGCGCTTTTATTGTTAGATAATGAAATCAGCACAGATTCTTATATTAATTGAGGAAGTCATGAATACTCACCAGTATCAGTTTCACGTTCTACAGTGAATGAGCCATCATCGCCTCGCTCTATGTTGGCAGCAAATGTTGCTTGTGGAGCATTCAAGAGACCGGCAAGAAGAGGACCTGTTTGTCCACAATCCTGCAAATATGTTGTCAAATGATGTTAGATTTGCTAAAGAGCGATGCATTTACATTGTATAATCCAATAATTTGTACATTCACACTTACCGAGTCAATGCTTTGTTTCCCCAACAATACTAAATCAACAGCATCCTCTTTCTCCACAACACCCTTCAACAAACTAGCAATTGCCCAAGGTTGCAAGTCTACGTAGTCTCCTCTAACATCTGGCTTTGTCTCGATGTGGATTCCTCTATCCGCACCCATTGCCAAAGCTGTACGAATAGTCTCCGTGCATTGCTTCGGCCCGACAGAGATTGCCACAACCTCTGCACCTTTGTTTTTTTCTTTCAGCTGGATTGCCTCTTCAACGGCAATTTCGCAGAACGGGTTCATACTCATTTTGACGTTTTTGAGCTGTACTCCCTGTGGCCCCTTCGATGAATCGACACGGATCTTTTGTGCGTAGTCGATGACGCGTTTGATAGGAACTAGAATCTTACGCATTGTTTCTTTTGGTGACGAGTTGGTTGATCGGTAGAAGGAATTTTTTCAGTTGTATGTACTTTGATTGCACAGAATCCAAAATTCAAGCGTCAGTGTCTGGCTGATGGGCAGTAGTTGTAATGATGTCTCCGAAATAGAAGTTCACGCAGATGAGAATCTGTGTTGTGAAGCGTCGGGCTGGTTCCTTGCTACAATACTTATGGAAGAACTCTCTCTAGAGAGGTACAATATGCACTGCTCCTGTGTTGCAGAATATTATGATGGAGCAATCAAATCAGAGATCATCGATGATAGATTTTTTAGTTCGGATCTTGACACTTGACACCACCTCCACAAGAGTGCGAGCTAAATATCTGAAGACCGACCCTCTCTCGTCTCTCGTCTCTCGCCAAAGCCTGTGAATGAATAATATGGTATGGTACAGTGAAGAACAATGGCATATAAAGCAAGTATCCACAAAGTGATTGTTACTTTATGTAATTAATGAATACGCTGGTGTTACGTTTAGCCTAGGACATTTATCTATTTTGTCCATTTTTGTACATGATTATTGGAGTGCAACTGTGAGTGCGAGTGAGATTGAAAAATCACTTGCGGGAAAGGGAAGTGTTGCTCTCCAAATAAGTTTGGATTCGTTCCATGACCATAGGCAAGCTGCCCGTCTGCAAGCCGGGTAGGAGCAAGGAGAAAGTTGTATCGGTTTCGCTGAGGGCGGAGACTTCTTCAATTGAGATGCTGTGGTCTTTCTTTCTGAATCGTTTGAGCCGCTCTGAGATACGGTGTCGCAATCTTGTGCGTTTCACTGCCTCCTCAACGTTGTGGCTCACAACATTCTTCGCAAGTTTTTCACCAGGAAGAACGTGTACACTTGAATCTTGGGATGGTGTGTCTGCGTCAGGAAATACGAGTTCAGCTACCTTCATGCCATTCCCAGAAGCTTCGAGCCCAACAACAGGTGCAAGGGCTTCATATGCAACAGCAAAGCCTTCTCTCATTCCAGCAATAATATCATCCCTATCCTGTGACAAGACTGATAGCTCGGGAACATCGGCTGGGACGGTAATTGGAAGGAGATGAGCACGACGCCAATTCTCCCTCTTTTTGTCGTCTGCAGACACTTGATTCACTTCCGGTGCGGCATAGAGAACTTTGGCTGGTGGAATTGGAATGGCATCTGAAGAGTCAAGTCCATCGTCGCAAGTGAGCACATCTTCGGCGTAGAGATATTGTTGACCTCCCTTCTCAAAGAACTCAGCTGGAGTGCTTACTCCACTTGAACGGAAGTAGAAAGGGGCTACTGCGCGCTCATACAAAGTCGGCTTCGTCTTGGGTACATACGAAGCTGGTCTAGATCGCAATGCAAGGACATGCGTGGCGCCTTCTGCTACAGCAGAGCGGAAAGGTACAGGCTCGTAGCAAAATGCATCAAAGCACAAGAGTTTCTCTCCAGATGATAGATCCATTCGAAATGGGTTCCCAGCTGCTCCCGGCACAGTCATACTCGCCCCAAGGCAAGCCCATAGACCTCTACGGTAGCCATTTTCATCGGCCTGAGCAGATTGTATTTCAGGGTATAAATTTGTAGGATCTGAAGTCATTGCATGAGCTGCAGGATTTGCAAATTCATCTCTAAAGTGTCCTTCCTTAGATCCAAAGCAGACAGATTTAAGCTCTCCTGTCTCCAAATCGACCGCAGAACTCACGATACGAAGAGGCTGAACAGCATCGTTATGTGCAAATGCTTCCAAGTCAAGAGGTCTCAAACCACGTTCAGGACACATGATGGCGTCCAAAACAAAGGAAGTGTTCAGCCCACCAGCGCGAGTAGGTGGCAGGTCCTGCAATACTGGCAACGTTGAGTTGCTTTCCGTAATAGGACTTCTAAACCTTTCAACCAAGTTGGAGTTCAGCTTTTTGCCCAATGTTCCGATTGAACCTCTAACCACGTGTGCAACAAACATGTTACGAAAAATGTCAGAAATGATCTTTGACTTCCTGACGAAAAGGTCTTTCCCTGCAGGGATGACGTCTGTGTAGACGTCAAGGTACAATTGCCTGCTCACAAAGTAGCTTCCGATAATACTTCCGGCTGAGCTACCGTAGATAGAGTCAAATGCGTTGGAAAGACCAAGACAAGCAATGGCAGCTGCCATACCTCCAGACACGGCCCCACGCATTCCTCCACCTTCAATAGATAAGGCAAGAATGGCTTTGTCATCAGGAGCACGCGAGCTAGGTGAAGACTTAGAATGATACCGTTTGTGGAGTAAGTTGAGGACATCATGCGAAAATAGCTGCTCTCCTTTCTTGGCAAATGATTCATCTTCGACTGTAGGTGCGTTTTCAGCCAAGAGATTTCCAATCAATTGCCATTCATCAGAATTTGGTTCATCTTGTGAATCTAGCGCTATATCTCCGCCTGTCAACATCATCTCATCAGTCCGTCTTCTGTTGGAGGTCAATAAGGATTCAGGAGTTGAGTACTCCAGATCAATATCACGTAGGTTCAATCCGCGATCTAGTACGGCCTCGCGAAGCTCATGAATATTCTTCACAATCACTTGCGGGGTCTTCTTCTTCCTACCGATGACTCGACGCCCCGCAGATTTCGTAAGTGATAAATAGGTGTCATCATCTAGCAGTGGTTCAGAGTGGTGCACTTCTGTTTCTTTATTATTCAAGACAACATGCGTTTCTTTCTGTATGTCGCTACTTTCTTCTGGTTCATCTGGCGGAAATAAAGCTTTTGACAGTGATCTCCTCTTCTTCAACCGCCTTCCCGGGCTGCGTGCCAGTGATCCAACTGCTGAGAGTACTTTAGTACGGAACTTTTGCTGTTCAATTACGGTGGTGGCAATGTCATCGTCGTCGTTATCTTTGTAATTTAGTTGAAACCGCGAAGGGGACATATGTAGGGATGTTTTTCTGGCTGGCCGAGGTGGCCTTAAAAGTGAGAGAGCACAAACTCCTGCAAATGGAGGCAAGTCATGAACACTGCACACCGCAGCCATTATTAAGGCTAGCAGCATAGCCCTCTGTGGCATAGAGCGGTTTCGGCGGCAAAACCCGCATGATGATGTTCTCTTGTGTAGATTGTGACAAAGCATGTTCCCGATTCGAAATCACTAGGATGTGAACAATGCTAACAAGCCAATAAGACGTAGTTCTTCGAGTCGAAGAAAGTAGTTCTGGTTCTGTCTGTTGATTGAAACACCGCACCTCCGACACAATGAACACTCCTAATGATTCTGCTGGTCTAGTTATGAATCTTCTCGAGCATTGGACTGAAGCATTTTTGACCCGCATTCCCGCATATTGTACAAAAAATACATGAATTGACAGGAATTGACGAATTTTATTGGCGTC
Source organism: Skeletonema menzelii (assembly GCA_036940005.1). NCBI lineage: Eukaryota > Bacillariophyta > Thalassiosirophyceae > Thalassiosirales > Thalassiosiraceae > Skeletonema > Skeletonema menzelii. Next base: position 24,456 of record JALLBH010000187.1, on the reverse strand, counting down.
TGCTGAGTTCACGGCAACACGTCAGAAAAGGGAAAAATTCTTCGTCAAGAGCAGTCTGGCCGTGCCTTTGCAGTTATAAACAAAATTGTCGAGTTCGAAAGAGAACGGGCAGGAACAGACAACATTCTCGGGTGCTGGCACGGACATCTCGTAGGTAGGAGTATTGTACGCAGCAGCTCAAGCTTCGTGTGTTAATTCTCAAATGTTTAGTATGTACNCGGGGTAGCTCTGCTTCGCTCGACTAAGCTGAGAGTTTAAATCAAGCTCAAGCTTAGACGAAGCTTGGACATATATATGTAAAGAATATCTAGAGAGGTGAGGTATGTAGGTATGTAACTACAATGTACAGAGAGTCTTGCTTCTGCTCGATTCTGCCTCGCTCGCTCGATCCTGATCCTCGCCCAGTCCTCGCCCTATCCTCGCCTCTCCCGCCGGCGGCCACTATCTACTTACCGCTCCCTCTGCTCCTGAGTGCTGTGGCAAAGTGCTAACTAACCAACGACAAGACCAGCAAACAATATCAAAGCGGCGCATGTGCAAGATAGGTAGTAGCACGATAAAGTTGTGGTGGACCGCTTCAAAAATATAATATTATCAGCAAGCAAACCCATCTCTCAGGTTGTATTCATTATTCATTTATCAGTTGTGCTATCTCTGCTGACTTCTGGATTGCAAGCCATAGATAATTATCGTTGTTATCAGATACATAAGCGCCCAAGAAAATCCATATCTTTCAACTTCAACTAAATAAAAATATCCATCATGCTTCGCAGACGAGGAGGGGACAGTCTTCCCATGTCTTCTCAGCCATCATCCTATGCAGACGGTTCGGGGAAATCAATCAAAATGGAAGCACCACTAGTCAAGGCAATACGGAAAGCAGATGGTTTTACCAAGGGGACATACATTTGGCTGTTTGTCAGCCTCTTCTTTGTATGGGCGGGTTGGTCCTGGATTCGTTCCGTCAGTGCATCTATGATACTTGAATGTACCTCGAATGGATGCACTCTTACTATTAATACACCAAAAGCTTTCCTTCCTCGGAACTCACCATTTCATGAAGGCAAAAGAAAGTCGAAACGAAAGAATAAGATTCAGATATGGAAAGAACAATTGGTCCGTGCAGATAATATAAAATGGGATCCTCAGTCAGATCAAATCTTGGAGAATTATGGTATCAATTCTCCCACTTACTCCAACAATGACAAAAGTAATGATCCTCAGGAAGACGAAGAGCAACCGATGAATAACAATCAAGCGCGGAAGAAAAAATACGAAAGATACAAACACAAATACAACACCAATGGATACAATTACAGAACTGGAGGACCTGATGAGGATGGAAACTATGACTCTTACATAGTCGTCCTTCGTGATCCTCTTCCAACCGCCGAATCCAATCAGGGAGTTGAGGTTGGAGATCATGAGGAGAGTGCATCGATGAAAATGGCAAGGCAAATGCAGGAACAACACAATAGAATGGTCAATGATCCAAACTCTCTTGCCAATCGTCTAGCACCCTATGCTGTTGTAGCGGACGGAAGCCAATTGACTTCGTCTACCGAATACATTCTTCACCTACGCGACTTTAATGTTGGGTATACAAGGCGCCTAGCCAGAACAGTCGTATCGAAAATCAATGCTTACGTCAAAGGCCGTCGTTCCAACTTTATAATACGCGAATCTCGTCCTATTCCATGGCAAGGACTCGTCATGCTGATAATGGGGATTTTTAGTGCAGTGTTGTGTCTGTTAATTGGTCAGTTCTGGGAGGAGAGTGATCCAACAAAGGTTGGGCCGTATAAGAAGAGGATGGCAGAAATTAAACGAAGGAAGGAGATGGAGAAATATTCGCGGAGGAATTTATCAATGAGGCAAGCGAGGCGGCCCAGAGCAAGGCCAACATCGTCTAGTCTAAGGGCTGTTGGAAAGGGGAATTAGATAAGTGCAAGCGCACATCTAGAGAGTATGAGCATTAAGAATACGTGTTTTGTGTGCTGCATGCACTCATTGGTGAATGCGACGCACATATTTGCATTCTAACACTAACAAGGCGACCGACGATACGTTGGAAAATATTGAAATCTAAAGTAAGATATAGGTATTCTGAAATAGCTCCTGGGCGCAAGTGCAAATAATAATGAATCATCGTCCAGCTACGATCTACGATCATCCAAACACATAACATCATATTAGATCATATTGTACCCTGGCACATGAGTATCTCCCGCCCATCCACATAAGTAAGATATATACGAAGAAGTACTCAGTGGAAGATATGTAAATATAGGATTTTCAAGATAATTGGCGAGAAGAGAATCCCACTCGGAGTTCCTTTCTCAATCTTTTCGCCAAATTTGGGGAATCATTAATTGATTCCTACGTGATTAGGGTTATGTGACTGTCCTACACGGATTTTGAAGAGATGGTGACAATTTCGCCAAAAAAAACGCTTAGCTTTCACCACATCCGCACTCCTCACTTTTTCACGTATCTCTGCCTCTCAGTATCATCAATACACATCTATCAGAGCAAAAAATAGTATTGCAACAATGAAGAAGACCTTTTCTCGACTCACTTTCGCAGCAACTTATATCGGTATTGTCTCCGCCGCCGGGAACCTACGCGGTGATATTAGAGGAACATCCCTCTCAAGCCAGCCTGAGAATGTGCCAAAAGCAGAGTATGGCGTCATTAACTTCGATCTCTTTGATGTAAGTTTGTTTCCTTGTAACTTACTGAGTCTTCTTCTTTTTTATGACGACCGCTGCCGCTGTGATTGTCTTATATACACAATTCTCATCATGTCTTTCACTTATTCTTCATCGACATCTCTCAGGCCGACAACAACAGCGAGAGTTTAGAACAAGGAGTGCGTGCGCTTGGGAGCTGTGAAAATGATGAATATCAGTTCATCGCTGCAATCACAACAGACAACAAGCCATCCGACAATGAATGGGCTTTGTTAAGTGGTAGCGGCAGTACTTTGGCAACAGGTGACATGGCAAACTGGAACCCCGGTGTGACGACTAGGCTACGCATGTGTCTCCCACTTGGAACATTTGTGTTTCGAGTGACAGACTCCTCTGCTAATGGAATATGCCGAAGTGATGGGTGTGGCTCTGTGGTGATAACTCTTGATGGTGTGGAGATTGGAAACAATGAAAACGATAAGTCGAAATGGGGTACAAAAGACTTTCCCGTGAATATTGGAATGCTCACTGGCAAGGCGGCTGTCACCACCACTACTACGACATCAACTACATCCACAAGTTCTACAAGCACAACAAGTACTACATCAAATTGGTGTGAGCAAGTAAGGGAGCTGTTTCCCAAAGATCAAGGAGTTTCACCTTGTCAAGACGGTGAGCACCGAGTTGAAGTAGATGTCAAGGTTGACTGTTTTGGAAAGGAAACTTCTTGGAAACTTTTTGACGACAATGGTAACGTTGTCATGTCATTGGGTAATGAAATCGCAGCTTTTCAGCAAAAGAGTGTTGAGAAATGTGTACCAGAGGGCAATTATAAGTTTACAATTGTAGACCAAGATGGATTGAAAAATCTTGATCATTGTGACAAGATCGGTTACTACAAGGTCAATGTGAATAACAAGGAGCTGATTGAAGGAGCAGGCTTTGTTGGATCCAAGACTCACCGCTTTAGCACTGGCACTGATTGGACCAGTGGCATGACTGAGCGTGATTGTGAATGGACCATTGCCCATCATGTCCGCCGCGAAAGAAACCACGAGGAGAACGGTAAGGAGTATCGTCCACTTAAGTGGTCTGATGATATTTACCAGGGCGCTAAGGATTGGGCCAATGAACTGCTCGATAGTTGTACAGACAATGGTATTTCCCACGAATCTGGAATTGGGTATTCTGAGAATCTCGCCAAGAACCATGGTACTAAAGGCACTCCAATGGGTTCAATGTATTCAGCCGATTCAATTGCTTGGCGTTTCTCTGAAAGAGAACAGCAACCGGACATGAACCGTTGGCCTCTGAACGCTCATCACACAGCATTAAACTGGTACGCGAGCCGATACTTTGCATGTGCTGATGCTGAGAGGGAGATTAAGAAGGACTATGTCTGTCACGTGCAGGTTTGTCGCTACGCGACCGCCGGAAACTGTAACATGTCAACGTTCAAGAACAATGGAGTAATTGATTTCAAAAGAGCAATGATGTCAGACAGTTCGAGATGTGGCAAGCAATGTCCTGAGAAATCTTCTGGAAACGAGGTTTGCTACAACTAGATGAAGACCGCAAGGTACCTAGGAACAAGTTGACGAAGTGGATTCGTCAGTTCAGGACCTGAGAGATAAGGTTTCGTTTTCTACAAGAGATTCGTCTGTTCAGGATGCAGTCGGGCTCTTGCAACTTCTTAGTTTAGAGATTTAGACTTGAGGTTAATAAGCATAATACTTTGGAAGTAAGATGCTGGCATAGAATAAATATCTACGTTAACACAATGAAAATTAGATGAATGTCTGAGAGATTCTCTATCGTAGACGTAAGTATGTTGTAGAGAGTTAGTACTCTAGAGAGAAGACTCTCTCTCTAGAGAGAGAGAGTTGTTAGTTGCCTGTTGATTTGTTGATCTTTTATGCATGTTGTGGGGAGAGATGGATAGGGGGCTAGCACGCGTTGAGCCCCAAAACACGCACTCAACCCCCGCACACGCACTCCGCATCGCACTCAGCCAGCCCAGCCAAGGGCCAAGAGCCAAGAAGCGTCAGCTCAAGGCGTCAGCGGCAGATTCAGACGCTACTGACTACTGACGCTCGTTGACTCTGTGAACTGTAGGAAGTCAGAGAACGTTGCACTCATAATACTGACTCTACTGTATCATCTCATTCAGCACTACCTACCAACTTATTAACTTATTTTAATCATGATGCCACGAATTGAAATCTTCGCCGCAGTTCTCGCCCTGCTCTCCGGTGCAGTTGCGTTTGCTCCTGCATCAGTACCTACGCGAGGAATCCCCGAAAGGTGTGTGCAACAATTTGTTCAAAAGAAACTCCAACATCAACAGCGCACACATCTTCTCCGACCTCTACGCATGAGTGAAACTGAAGAAACAGCTGCGGCGCCTGTCGCTGAAAAGGAGGAAGAGGAGGAAGAAGCACCTATGGATGCTGCCACAAAGCTTGCTCTTGAAAAGCAAAAGAGGGCAGACGAGCTCCGAGCACAAGAAGTATTCATGAAACGTAGTACTGGGCTCCACAAGTGCAGCAACTGTGATTGGGAATATGATCCAGAGAAGGGAGACTCATTCCTTATTGGAGGTATGATTAAGCCTGGAACACAATTTGCGGATTTGCCCAGTAACTGGAGATGCCCCACCTGTCGGGCGAGTAAGGATAACTTTAAGGAGGTTGTTGAAACAATTCCCGGATTTGAAGTGAATCAGGGATATGGATTTGGAACCAATTCAATGACCTCTGGACAGAAGAACACTCTTATTTGGGGTGGCCTTGCTGCTTTCTTCTTGCTCTTCCTTGGTGGCTACGCGATGTCGTAAGAGATGTGAATCAATCTACTACAGTGCAGTTTGATGGAGAAATTGGTTGAGCTGGGGAGTGTTATCATCATGTCTTATATTTCTTGATTACTGCATCTACACAACACGCAAATAGTCTAATGTTGTAATCAAGCCCCGTCACACACACATTATTTGATCTACACAATCAACTCACTTCTTTCCAAAAATGTTGAAGGAAAGAATTTCGTCATCGCTGCTACTATTAGACGAAACAGAAAGGTCGTCAGAGTTGTTATCAGTCGAGAAAGCTGCCATGCATTCTCGCAATTCATCTGTCATTTCAGAATCCGTGGACACTCCAATATTAGTTCCGAACTGACGATTGTGACGAGAAACCCGACTCCCTCCTTGCACTTGCTGTTGGTGAGCCTTGTTACGTTGGGTGCTATAATTGTTTCCGTATGGATGTGGCGTTACCTCGTTCATCAAATCAGATGCGTATCGGTGGGATGATGAAGCTCCTCCATTTCCATTTCGTGAGCGGTAGTGATTGTTCGTCGTGCTGTTGTTGGAAGTCGCATTTGGAGTAATCGCTCGATTGTAAGGGTTGGAGACAGGCACGCTACTCGTGGTTTGAGAGTTGCGGCGGTATGGATTGGAAATGCTAGATTCCTGTGGAGCTGGATTGAAGTTGTTGCTGTAAGAGGCCTGTACATTGGCACTGCGAATTTGCTTCCTCCTTTGGCATTCTGGCGAAAAGAACAGTGAAGTAAGAGTGAGATTAGTTGAAGAAGAAAGTAGCTCTCTCCCAGAGTCTGTAATATTCTCACCTTTCTCAAACGTCTTTGCCATCTGATTTGCTTCTACAACGTCGTTTTTGATGACAGCAATCTCTCTCTCCAATTCTGACACTTCCTTGCGGTGCCTCTCCAGCTGAGCACGCTGCTGCGTGAGTTTCACACGGCGGGAGCTGCATCTCGTCGTGGCAGTTTCGTGCTCACTTCTTGTTCTGGATAAACCGCACTCAGCTTCGATGTGATTTTGACGGCTTTCCTTCTCCTTCATCTCTGCTTGTTCCATTTCGGTATCAATCTTTTTATGCTCTCTTTTACGAGCATTGGAAGAAGTTGAGGACATTCCTTCCTCATCATCCGATAAATCTTCCTCTTGAAGTTTACGCCATAAATCAATCTCATCGGTGGCATCCCTTGCATCAAAATTTCCTCCCCCTCCATCCAAGACTAGGATAGAAGCCGCTGCCCTAATTTTCTGACATGATGCACGGAACTCACGGCAGCGTTCTAAAAACGCAGTGCGTTCATCCTCAATTAAATTCTTCGTGTCATTGTAAACGCACTTGGCCATATTCTTCTCTCTCTCGACACGATTCTTCTCCGCCACCTTCTCACGTTGTTCCGCAGTATGTTTATTCAATTCTTCCTTGAGCTTGGCGGCGTCAGCATTGGCATCGTTGGTTGCGTTGGTCATTTCAACGCAATTTTCTGTGAGGGTTTCAATCTTCACTTTTATCGCATCTGCGTTAGCTCGTGTTGAGGCGACACGTCGGCGGGCGTCTTCGATACTAGAATTGATGGAGGCATATTTGTCCAACAAGGACATTGCGCCCGAAGGCTGGGCGGTGGGGGGCGGTGGATTTGCCATGGTTATTCTCAGAGGAGGAGGAAGGGGGGGTCAACTGAAGTCTCTCTCCGTCCAGAAGGACTTCTGAGTAGAGTACCATACCTACGTGTGCGAGAAATCCATCTACGAGAAAGCATTGCGTGATTGGCAATCAAACATGCCATTGTGCAAGGGAAACAGGCATCAACACCCTGCAATCACTTTATATCGCAACCATAAGCTATGGCTTCCTACGGCAAACTGGACTATTGGAATCAGAGGTAAGCGACGTCGACGGCTTCTCTTCGCTTCCACCCGTGTACAACAGCCGTGTCCGTTTTTCACTCGCACTCTGCCCATGGACGGAGACGTCCCTTCGCGCTGCGTGTTTGCCACACAATAAATTTGTTCAGTGCATGAATAAAATTCTCGACCTTCTCATAAAGCTGCGGCTAACAATCTGCGTCTTCATTGTTCTCTCCTTCCCGCTTCCCCACAGATATGCTCTTGAAAAGGAGCCGTGTGAGTGGATAGGTGGGGTTAATTTGGTTGAAGCGATCATTGTGCCTGAAATCATCCAATACACATCAGCACCGGCTCCTGGAGGACACATTGTTGTGACGAGTCTCAGCACGTTCCCATTGCCCTTATATGAATATCCTGCCGATGAGTATGGTAGCATGCTGAATGAAAATCATCGCAATGAACGCCGTCTCAATAACATGAAATTATCCTTTCCGAAGCAGAGAAAAGACGTCAAGATTCTACATTTGGGGTGCGGGAACAGTGAAGTAGGGGCTCATTTACTAAAGAGGGGATACAACAATGTCGTCAACGTTGATAATTCTGACGTGCTCATCAACAAGAGTGAGTTAATGAACTTTATTTCTGCATTGTTTTTTTACTGAGAGTGTCATTGCTCAAATACATCATGTTATTTATTCGTGCTCTCAACAGTGAAGGAGAAGTACAATCATAATTTCTTTGCTGAGTTGAACTCATGCATTCAACGCGAAAACCTACTCCGTTACTCGTTGGGATTAAAGCCCAAACTGGCGCACGAGCACGAGGTAAGCACGTCTTCAACTGAATTTCCCAGCGAAGAAGCCCGTGATGACATCAATGTTGGTGGAGAAGCATACCCCACTATGACATTTGAACTAGGTGACATTGCTAAGGGTCTCAATTACCCCGATGAATCATTTGATCTCATCATCTGCAAGAAAACGCTGGATATCATTCTTTGTGGTGCGTCATCTGTTGCAGATGCACGCAATATGATTCGGGAGTGTTTTCGATTGCTCAACAAGGATCATGGCGTTTTGGTTATCCTCTCTTCTGCGAAGCCAGAAGATAGAGCGGTTTTCTTCGAACAAGATGGATGGAGTGGCGTTATGAACATCAAGCTTCCTAGCAATGATGACGGCCGTGAAAGAAAGTCAACCTTTGCATACATTTTGTACAAGCAACAGCAGCGTTTCCACACGAAAAAGTTGTAGCTGTGGCCAGCTGTTGTTATTGTCTTCTTCATCTTTTGCTGCTTGATGGACCTGTAAAATTCCATCAACTTAATCAAATGTCTTGTCCCATACTCTTTTTATGACTGCATGTGCTTCGCTGTCTTCTATTAACTCGTTTGTACTTGTGAATTGTTCTAATTCTCTGAGGTCGTCAAGACCAGCTTGGACATCAACATTGACTCGCGAACTCCCTCCAAAAGCTTTGTCATTGATATAAGTTTCTCCTTCATCAATTAGCGTGCTTACTCCTTCACTATCACGCAACCAATCTCGGACACACATTGCTCGCAGGGCTTTTTGCGAGTTGGCTTCCTGGGCAAGATAGTTCAATGCACCCATATTTCGATGGCTAAGCTTGGAAGTCAGAAACTTATTTACGAGCAAATCGTATCGAGCATATTTGTTGCTATATCGAAAGAACTGGAGAGGTATCGCAGAGAGAGTATGTTAGTCGAATCTTTACCAGACAAACACGAGATTTCAGAGCTACTCACGGTTCGGACAGCAAATAATGTTATTGACACTAAAGCAAGTAAATCTAGCTTTGGGCTATCAAACTTGAGTGAGCCAGCTGTAGCCAAAAACGTTGCCAAACTCACGAAATCAAACACAAATGCATCAGCAGGCCGGAAGATGAGCTTATTCTTTGGCAGGACAGCCAAGATATTTGCCATTGGAACATCATTGAACGCTCTGATTTCAAGTTCTTCCATTTCAACTTCTGCATCTTTTGTTGTATTCTTGAGTAAGGGCATTCGGTCTTCCATGTCAAATATTTTAGCAGCTTCGTACATCCATTTGGGTGGAGTTATTTTCTTCACCTTTTTCTTCGATGGTCTCCAAATCACAACTACTTCTTCGTATGATGGCTCAAGAAGCGTGCTGTACTTGAAATAGTTTGTCACCAGTTTTCTTCTTCCCTTTTTGGAGAAGAAGTCGACGCAATTTTCAATGCTGATTCGTTCCAGTAAGCGCACAGCAGAGGATTCGTATATTGAAGCACTATCTATCATACCGGCATCGATTGCATCATAGATATCTCTTTCCACAGGAGATGTCTCGTTGCCCATCTCACACAGTAAAAATGGCGAAATTGTTGCATCATTGATATCGAAGGAGTTTCCGAGCTCATAACGATTCAGCTTGAAGATTTTGTTACCCCTGACATAAGTTGTCTTTGCTGTCGTGTTTGATGATTGAGACCCGGATCCATTTTCATTTGGAATAGTTTTGTCGGTGAAAATGGTATCATTCCTTGGCGACATAATTTTTGCAACAAAAGTGTTATTTGAGAGACCAACTTTATTCAGGGCATCGTACACAAGATCTGAAAACTTCTGCGCCAAGAGCTGGTTCACATTTTGCACGTAATCATTCACTTGTGTAAGAAGATTTGTAACGAAGTCTTCCAATCGTCGTTCAAGCACAGCCAGTCTTCTAGTTACAGATCCGGTAGACCTCTGAACAAGACTTGTCTGTAGATAGTCAAGCTTCGGGAGAAGTAGACGTCCTGTTGTTATCTCCTTTGTATAGCCTCTGCGAAACAGCAACACTTTCCCATCAAGAATAAGTTGTTTGATTGGATCAGAATCCTCAGTTCCGTCGATTTGCAATTCAGGATAGAATTCTTTCCCTATGCAATTTAGGTTTTTGAGATCTGGAAGTAGCGATAGACGCAATAAGTACCCAGCATTTAGTGCGGAACAAAGATCCAAATCTCTCTTGTCCATGAGCTTGTAACCACCATCGTTAAGAGATCTTTTGAGGATTGAGATTAGTTTTGTTTCTTGATCATCTTCATGGTTGCTTGTAGCCATGCTTTTTACATCTGCTTTTCTCGCGTCAGCTGGCATAGAGTCAGGCTGCAGATACGACAGCTCTCTCAATTCTTTCTTTGATTGTGCAGAGTATAAAAGATCTATCTTTTCTAGCAGCTGCTTACTTGAGGTTGAAAGTGTTGAAGCTACCGTCGGTGGTAGCTTATTATCTGAAGAGGCAACAACTCTGCATATTGGGTCCAAGTCATCATCATCATCATCATCATCATCATCTGGAGGCGAGTCGTCTTGTTCTGGCTCGAGAATAGGTACAGCAATGTCTTGGTCCTGAAATACTTGAGGAGATTTGCTATTGAAAGGCCCATCCCTCACAACAGAATGCTTCGCGGTAGTAAATGCTGCCACCACTGCACCACCGGCAACAGCACCTATGAGGCTATAGAAGAAGCTATATTTGCGAGGCATCCTATTATTGTAGATCGGCACTTCTGTTCACCATGTATGGTACTTCTTATCCTCGTGAGAGCAAGAACAAGAGACAAGAGCGGGAGCGCGCGAGCGAGCAAGCCAAGGCCAAGGCGGAGATTCGATTCATTTGACTCGACTCTCTGTTGCCTCCCGTCTCCCGTCTCCCGTCTTCGTCCATCCATCATCCATCCAACTAGGTAGGTACCTACCTACCTATGTACTTACCTACTTAGGTACCTACTTTTAGGAGTACCTACCTCCTTAGGAGTACTATATATCTCAACACTTACTCACCAGTATCACCTACAATACACGTACATACCCGACTCCTACACCGAGTATCACCATTCACCATGTTGTAGTATCTATTTTGGGCACAAAATCAAAATCGTGTCTCCTGGCATGCAAGAACTTCATTAGCCTCTAGAGAGAGCCGCCCACCATGACAGAAAAGGACGGAGAGTACAACTCTCTGACTGTGGTTGAACTGCGAAGTTTGTGCAAAGAGAGAGGTCTCATTCAAAAGGGTGTAAAAAAAGAGTTGGTCGAGCGGCTAGAAAACGCAGCAGCCACCGTTGACTCTTCATCTCGTCCAATACTTGAATTCCGTGCACGAAATGTGAATGCCAGTACGTGCCCATTCACAAATGAATCAGTCAGCTTTACACTCGCTCCCTCTTCATGCCTTCACCTCAGTGGGCAGTCTGGGGCTGGAAAAAGCACTCTCTCGAACTACATTGCTGGCATCCTTCCACCTAAACGAGGAAAACCCATGCTGAGAAGCACATTGGGAATTGATATTGAAGTATGTCAATGGGATGAACGTATCCCTGAGGGAGAACGAGTTGGCATGTTATTTCAGCAAACCACACTGCTAGATTCTTTAACTGTGGCTGGGAATGTTTGTGTAGCGTTAGAGAATTGCCCTACCACGACAAAAGATGATATCAATAATGGAACAAAGAATCTTCAACAAAAACGTGCAACAATCAAACGCTTACTTGAAACAGTAGGACTCGATTACCTTCGAGATGGTCATAAGAGACCATCACAATTGTCTGGTGGCATGGCTCGACGTGCTTCATTGGCTTTACAAATTGCTCAGCACAAACATCTAATTGTATTAGATGAACCCTTTGCTGGGTTGGATTTTTCGACGGCTGTAGGTGTGGCAAAAGAATTGGAGCGGATTAGAAGAGAAAGAGGAACAGCATTACTATTGATCTCTCATGAGCCAGATATTGTTGACGTCGTGATGGGAAATGCCGTAGATGCAAATAAAGACGGCAGTACCACTGCTAATGCGCCTACTCGACTTGAAAGGGAATCTGTGGTAACACTCCAACGACGACAAACAGATGATGAAAAACCCATGAGTCAAAAGCTACAACATCCATCATTATTTGGGAAAGATACATCACAACGCTTTGTCATCAAGCTATTAGACTACTTCCTCTACTCGCTACCTCTCATCCTACTGACGTTTCTTGCAGCTGGGCTTGCTATTGCCATGCTCTCTTCTGACATTTTACGCCGTGTTGATGTAACCGATACCGTGCTCACTGTGGTGCAGAGAGAAGTAAAGCCTTTGATTCAAATGTTCACAGGTGATGAAGACGTGAGCCCAATGTACACGATGATGATCAATATGAAGGTTAAGGGTATGTTAAACAAAACAATTCCTCCAGCGAAGGCGACACTTTATGCCATGGGAATGGCCAAGCTATTTGTGTTGGAAATTGGTCCTCTCATTACTGCATTGTTGCTGAGTGGAAGAATCGGAGGAAGCTATGCTGGAGAAGTCGCCACAATGCAATCAACAGCTCAAAACAAACTACTATTGACTCTAGGTGTCTCGCCTGTAGCTTGGACATTTGTTCCTTCTCTACTTGCAAGCTTACTTGCGAGTCCATTGCTCACTATGGCGGGTACAGCATTAGCATTAGAGATTGGCTCTCATGTTGCGCCGAAATATGGAATTGGAGATGTACAAGGCTATCGACGTGAAGTTTGGGATGCAATATTTGTTCCTTTGCGTCTACGAGGTGTCACATCATGGTCTGAGAATGACGGATGGGAACACGGTGGGAAGAGTTTACTGGAATCGGTGTACTCCTGCTTGGATTTGCGATGTACCTTCTCGGATGCCTATCTTGATGCAATGATTGAGATAACTACCCACCCAGCGTTCTTTCACTTGATCAAGTCTGTGACATTCATCGCAATAATTATGGCAGTGTCAGAAGTGTCGGCTCGAAGAAAATCGGATCTCACTCCCAGAGGCGTGCCAAAGGTGATCACTACTAGTGTTGTCGTTGGTTCTTTGCTTGTCATCTTTGCTGATTGGGGGTTTTCTCAGTTGTTGTTGAAGCGACACTGAAGTTGTGAGCACAGTGTTAGATTTCAAGTGTCAAGTGTGAGCAGTTAATACATGTACTTGGAGAAAGAATAATCGATATTATAATATTAACAAATATTTAGACGATGAAATAAACTCAAGTTAACATAGCAAATGCTGAAGCACCAACGAATAAGGCGGCGACGAAAGTCCACTGCTCTGGGTTCAATCCAAGGACTACTGCATCGTCTTCGACTAGACCAATGAAGCTCACAAACAAGGGAAAGCATCCAATTGCTACATAGCCCATTGCTTTAACAGGATCCACCCCAAACGCCAATAGAGCAGAAAAGAGTGAGCTTATGAACATGTATCCACCATCAACTTTGGCCATCTGCTTTGTGTCGTCATCCTCTGTAGAAAAGTGGGACGAGCGTAAGATAATCTTGTCAAAAGCAATACCATAGCATGACATACTTAATGCATAGCAACTCACCATCAATCCTTGGATTCAAAAAGAGCAAACTACCATGCCCAGCAAGAAGAACTGATACAAGTTTAGCCAAAGTAGTACCGTCAGAATTTCCACTGATCAAACAAAAGGCCGTAGCAAGCAAGAGCAAGTACACCATAACATGAGGAACAGTTGGTACTCCAAGCTCCTTGTACTTTCCAGTGAGCAGCATCTCAGTCATGTATGCACTCCGAGCAAGTATTCCAAATCCAATGGCCTCCTCGACAGATGTGGTGTCAGTGAGCGCGAGAAGAGATGTTATCGCAAGAGACGCAGCAGAGGATGCAATGCCGTGACCAAGGTAGTGTTCTCCATTGCTTCCAGGCAAGACAGTAATGTGGAACTTTTTATACAATGCTGCAGTGCTGACAGTTCCTCCGATTGCATCTCCAGTAGCTAAAACTCCAAATGTTTTGGCCACGGCGTCACCGTTGATTGGCCCAAGGTCTCCTCCCCGCACAAGTAGTGCTGGCTTGTTAGTATCGGATAGAAAGGCTGGACTGCGAGCTCGAGGGTTGATGCTTGCGCATATTGCTGCAGGGAAGGATAGTAGTGCGAGTATCTTCATCTTGGTCATCTCTTTGGAAATGTAATGAAGATGCTCTTGGCAGGCTCTGGCTCTTGCCTTGTTGGATCCCAACCAAATGAGAACTCCTCTCTCATTGAATATTGATTCGCTTTGAACTATTGTAAATGTCACAGCTGTCTGAGCTTTAACTCTAAATCGAAAATAACCCTACATCCCTTCAGACAATGATGCGACAGGCAACGCCGGGAGGTTCCTCGTGGTCAGTGCGTACTCATCGGAAAGATTAAATTCAACCACGTCCTCTTCAGGCCGCAACAAGAGGTGCGCTCGCTGTTAGTGGAGCCACCGAAAGGATTCTACAAGATAATAATAATATCATTGTCGGTGTGTGTTAGTGCACTATAGCTATAAGTAGCACATTAGGTTGCAGACATCATTAAGGGCCACGCAGCAGCATTTGGAAATATTACGTATTACAGAACAAAAATGAAGTACATATCGGCAGTAGTCGCAGCAGCTATTGCAAGCGCACCAGTTTGCAACGCTTTTAGCCCAAGCAGCGGAAGGAGTCCGTTGCGAACAATCCAACAATCTACAGAGTCTCAGATAACAAGTACTCGCCTGTTTGACGCAACGGCGGATAGGCCAGCTAGCAAGCCAATCCTTGATTCTGTCAAATTCCCCAGCGACATGAAGCGCCTCAACATGTCGGAGCTCAAGCAACTCGCCCACGAGCTCCGCTGGGAGGTCATTGAGGCTGTCTCGAAAACTGGTGGACACTTTTCCTCCTCTCTCGGTGTTATTGAACTCACAACTGCTCTTCACTACGTCTTCGATATGCCCGAGGATGATATCATCTGGGATGTGGCACATCAATGCTACCCCCACAAAATGCTCACTGGCCGTCGTGATAAATTCCCTACGTTACGTCAACTAAATGGTATTTCTGGATTTTGCAAACGCAAGGAATCCGTGTATGATTCTTTCGGTGCTGGTCACTCCTCCACGTCTATCAGTGCCGCGCAGGGTATGTCTGTGGCCAAGTCCACCCTCAACAAACGAAGGAATAATTGTATCGCGGTCATCGGGGACGGAGCCATTACCGGTGGTATGGCCTACGAGGCCATGAACAATGCGGGATACTTGAGCTCTCGTATGATTGTGGTGTTGAATGATAATGGGCAGGTCAGTCTTCCCACTGGAACACAAAGTGCAGGAGGTGTCAAACCAGCAAGTCAATTGAGTGCATACACTTCCAACTTGTTGGTATCCAAGCCCTTCCAAGATTTCCGTGATTTTGCCAAGAGTTTCAACCGTTTGCTTCCTGAGAATGTCCAAGATGTCAACAAGCGTATTGATGAGTATGCTCGTGGAGTAGTCACCGGTGGAACACTCTTTGAGGAGTTGGGATTCTTCTACGTTGGACCAATTGATGGTCACGACCTTGAGAATATGGTTCCCATTCTTGAAAAGCTAAGAGATTCGGACTCCAACAAGCCAGTCTTATTGCACATCAAGACTAACAAGGGACAAGGATATCCACCTGCCCTGGCAGCCTCCGATCGTATGCACGGTGTAGGTAAGTTCGACATCGCCACGGGTGTTCAACAGAAAGGAAAGGCTGCGGCACCTAGCTTCACTTCCATATTTGCCAACTCTCTTATTGATGCGGCTACTGAGGATAGAGCGGTTGTGGGAATTACTGCCGCCATGCCTGGTGGAACTGGTATGGATATCTTCGGAAGACGATTCCCTAAGCGAACATTTGATGTGGGTATTGCCGAGCAACATGCTGTGACTTTCGCTGCAGGTATGGCATGTGAGGGATTGAAACCATTCTGTTGTATTTATTCCACATTTATGCAGAGAGGTTATGATCAGGTTGTGCATGATGTTGCTATCCAAAATTTGCCCGTGAGGATGATATTGGATCGTGCGGGAGTTGTCGGAAATGATGGTCCTACTCACCATGGATGTTATGATTTGGCCTACTTGGGATGTATTCCAAATTTGACCATTATGAGTCCTAGTGATGAGATTGAGTTGAGAAATATGGTTGCTACGTGTGCCGGATTCGATGATGGACCAACTGTTCTGAGGTATCCAAGAGGAGTTGGATATGGTGCTGAAAAATTGCAAGACTTGTTTGGATATGATCTTGAGGACGGAGAGATTCCTACCAAGGGTGAGTTTATAGTTGGAATTTGAATTGAGTTTTGATTTTCATAATACGTTTCTGACATCTTGCTTTGTGAAATCATAGGTGTTGCCCTTGAAATTGGAAAAGGACGTATCATTCGCAGACCAGGTGGAGTACGTGCTCTAGGTAAAGAAATCACTGCCAACGGAAGCTCTGATTCAAAATTGGGCAGTGGGGGGCGCGGAGCCAAGAGAGAGGATCGCGTTGCTATTCTATCACTTGGTACTCGTCTATCGGAGTCTCTTATTGCTGCAGATGAAGTGGAGGAAATGGATCCCGATATTGCTGTAACTGTTGCTGATGCACGTTTCATGAAGCCTCTTGATGTAGATCTTATTAGAGAATTGGCAAAGGACAATGGTATCATTATAACTGTTGAGGAGGGAAGTATCGGTGGATTTGGGGATCACGTATTGCACTTCCTTTCTTTGGATGGAGCACTTGACAATGGGGACTTGAAGTTCCGCCCTATGGTTTTGCCTGATACTTACTTCGAGGCAGCTACTCAATACGAACAATACGAAATGGCTGGATTGAATGCGCACCACATTAGGGGAACAGTGATGCGATTAGCTCAAAAGGTGGAGGTGCCTGAGCTTGCCGAACTTGAAAAATAGATCGAGTATATTATAAGCATACCATAAGGGAAATGAACAGTTTTGCTACTTATACAATTGTAATCGTCGAGTGTCTGAAATGGCAAATCTCGTTCCATTATTCTATATTACAATATGCTTTCTCCTAAAAATGCATTAACGAGGTTGTGTCCCAATTCAACCGTTTCGTTGGCCCCATCTCCGTCTGATAATGTGTGATTTACTTCAACAATTTCTGCACTCGCAAGCGATCCAGTCTTGACGACATATTCAGCAACGAAGTGTGCCTCTCGCCAAGTCAGGCCTCCTCTTACGGCTGTGCCGGTGGCAGGGGCATGTGCAGGATCAACAGCGTCTATGTCGTAGCTTAAATGCAATGGGCGATCGGGATTGCTCTTCGTCAAATGTTCAAAGGCAAGATCCATGACACGACCAATGCCGAGATGATCGATATCAAACATCGTAAACGCCTTGATCCCAAGTTGCTTGATGAACCTTCTTTCAGCTTGGTCGATATCTCTTAGTCCTACGTACACTAGAGAGTCTGGAGGCAACCGGGGTGGTTCTGATCCATCTTTTGACTCATGCTCCATCCATTCTAGTCCAGGGATGATGCTTCTGTCTGGAATTAGTTCCTTCATCATTAGACCTAAGGGCATACCGTGCCTGAAAGAAACGTTAGATATACACTTGGAAATGGAAAGTTTGAGAAACTCAATACCTGGTACGGCCACACTTACATATTTCCACTCTCTGATACTGATGGTACATTGAGGTCAGCGTGTGCATCAACCCAAATAACACCTGTATCTGGTTTAGCACGAAGAATTCCAGCCAACGAGCCAATTCCTATTGAATGATCGCCTCCTAAAATGAGTGGGAAGCGCCCCAGACGAAGTTTAGATTCAACCAAGTCTGCAAGTACACGGCAACCTTCTCCTACTTGAAGACTATGCTTTGCATTTGGTGACATAGGAACAGCATTACTGCTTTTCGCAGCTTCAGCACAGATTGTATCAAAGTCTAGATCTGGAAGATCCTCCACTCGCCAACCAAGTGATGAGAGATCTTTCAGCAATCCACTCTCTCGAAGCAATTCAGGACCTCTATCAGTTCCGACAAACGGCTGGCCGTAAGTCATCGGTGCTCCGATAACAGATACTGTTCGCGGCTGAGCAACATGACGGAAAAGGCTGCTATCGTCGGTTGGGAAAAGTTGATGTTGAACGTTGCCTATTCCAGCTCCACCCCCTCCTCTACTTTCGGATGTAGCTGCTCGTTTGCTGATATGGCGAACGATATACGCTCGCGTTTTCTTACTAGGAAGTCTCAGCATGGTGACTGCGTATTAGATATGTACGATGCAAATGCATTGACATTGAAGCCAACTAACTGCTGATGAGCGATGAGCGATGAGCTCGAGCTCATCGCTCGCTCGTCGCCTTGACATCACCTGTCCTTGTCTGTCCTGACTGTCCAGCTCGTGAAAAAGGACTGTCCGACCATGTCCGACGAACAGAATTGAGTCGCACATGCTTTCATACTACTTCGTATCTACGTTAGTCATGAATCGCTCACGGGCAACAAACTTTCAGCTCATTTTCCAAAAGTGAGGATTGCCAGCAACAGCTTCATCATAAATCATCGTTATTTATTATTATCATGAGGAACAACTATGCAAGTGCTGTCAGGGGGGAGAATAATCATCCAAATACATCTACTTATGGGGTGGCGTCTTCGTCAGCCAAGCAGAAGTGGACGTTGGTGCAGCCGTCGAAGAAAAAGTTATCCGTGTCGGCTTTGAACGTAACGAGCAAAAATGCGTTGCGAACTAGTCTTCAAGTCATGAAACACACCACGAAATCGCATCAGCGGCAGGTGCCGGCGTTACAGTACAACAGCAACAACGCACGCTACACTGGCACGTGCTGTGGGAAACCACCTTTGTCTGAAAAGGAGGTCGATTGTTATCTTTTCAGAGCGTCCAAATTTGGTGTATCCAACGATACGTTGTACTCACTTGAAGAGTTGGAAGCGATGAAAAGGAGGTTTACTAATCAGAAGGCTTCTAGTCACCTACAGATCCTGATTGGCAACCTTGAGCTCGACTACGCGAAACGCATGCAAGAAGCGTGCCTCTCGCCCAATAACATGCTGCGCAAAACACTCCAAGGGTTTAAGTACTTTGACAACTACAATGTCAAACTTGAAAGGCGTGATAAGAATATGTATACTATCGTATTGCACCTGTCAAAGCAACTAGATAGGGACCACGCAATGAAGCTCGAAGACATTTTTGCGAAGCACAAATATCAAGGATTTGAATCTTGGCTTAGTGGAATGACTGGATGGTACTTCTCCGCTGGTGTGAACGAGTGGGGTCAGATTATCATCGCTCGTCTCAACGACTTGCAACAAGTCGTGAAGAAGTACGCTCCTCCTGATCTTTTGTACTGCTTTCCAGGTAAAAGCAACATTCTAATTTGGTTGAAAAGGAATGACTTGTGGCGATGTGTCATCGATGTTAGATTTTTTGTTGAAAGAGCCAAGAAGAAACTCCCTAATACTCCTCTGGCAAGACGTCTAAAACGGTGCTTGGTTCAAAACTCTGGCGATGGACCTGATAGTCTAATTCATTGGGCCCATCACGATCCGGTGAGTTTTGTTTGCATGCAACACAGATCATGTGCTTGTTTTGTCGGCATAGTGCCCAACAAAGTATTCTGACTATTTCTCATCTGGTTCTTTGCAGCAAAACAACTACCCTTTGACAGTGGTTACGGAGGAATCAATGAGACGACTTGTTGAGCTGCTTGTTGAGTTATTAATTCAGGTGCTTCCGCGCGAAGCTGAAGTTACTTTGAATGGTATCTTGACTAAGTTGAATGGTATCTAGTAGGGAAAGATAAAGATCATATAAGAAAATGATGACCATTTATCATAATATCACTGGTCAGAATGAGTGTCACGAAATCCAATACACAAACGTCCTTTTTGTCTCTTTCGGTCTTTTCAGTGCAGTCTCACTCTTTATCCCATATCACAATGCATCTTACTTCGATGGATTTACGAGGTGGCGCATCCTTTGGTGCCGTCGGATCGAGAAAAGCTGAGTGGATTGCGAAAGTACTGTGCTCACTACCGTCGGCGATATCTCCTTCCGAGTCCCATTGTTTAATTAACAAGGCTTCCTCCATCGTCATGTCTGGATAATAATACCAAGAATGCTGTTCATCATTGGATGGTGATGCAGGACAAGCAAAGTAGTTCTCCCCTACTCGATCAGCATAATGTATTCTAAAGACACGAAGTTGTCTCTTATCCACTGTTTGAGAATCGATACATGCAAGGTGGTTGTCTTTCACTGGATTTTCTTCGTCGATGCTTCTCCAAACATTGATGAAAGCATACCTTCGTTTTCCGTCTAATGCCTCTTGCACAGTGTTTGGATCAAGCAATGAGCTTCTATTCTGAGAAAGTAATTTAGGCCGGAGGACATCATTTAGCTTCGGTTGTTTGGACAAGTCGCCCAGACGACGTGGGCCTGAAACGCGTGTATAGTCAGCATGAACGATTCCTGCTGGCTTCTGAACTTGAGGCACAGGTGTTTCATGTTCTGTTCCAACATCTTTTGTCAATTGTTTGCTTGCTTTGATTTCACCTACTGAAGAATGATCATTACTTCGTACGTTGTGATCAAATGCACAGACACAAGTGATTGGGGTGAAACTGTTTTTCATCAAAGTATTCATCAGCAATTTTTCACAGAGTGGGTAATAATTATCCACCACATCATCTTGATGGCAAAAATCAATCTCTTGCAATGCATTCTCTGCACTTCTATGAAGTTGGAACCCATTCTTTTCCAGAGTCATCTCACTTGTTGCCAAGCGAGCATTATAAACAGCCACATGCTTAGGTTCCCAAATGACACCAACAAATGTAGAATCGCCCCCACCTAAATCTCTACGTGCGCTCATTTCAGTTGTTTCGGCTGAAACATAGTTCATTATTGCTGGTACCGATGAGCTGTTCTGGTAATCATCGACATCAGAATCTTTGACCGTCAGAGGCAGAGATGGTCGCTCCATCTTCGGCCATGAAGTTGAAGATGTTGTAGTTGTAATGGAGGAACCTCTACTACTTCCTGCAGCGAGAGACATGATAGGGCGTTGATGATAGCTTGTCGCTATGAAGAACAAGATAATATTATTGGCGTGCCTCATGGAAGCTCATAGTAATTAAGAGTAGATACTGGCTTCACGTCTATTCTTTCGAAGATGCGACGATCTGCGACGATGCAGGTTGCATGTGAAGGAGTGAGGATTGTCGTGGGTCAGATGGTGGGTAACTTGATAGGCTAATTTCACTTGCTCGAAGACAGACGAAACCCGCTCAACTAAAAGAGAAGAGAGAAGTACATACTATCGTGCGTAACCTCTACAATATCTAATAACCTCCCTCCATCCACGCACGCTCAAATTATTTGAGTAACCTCCAGCCTCCAACCACCATACTAACCACTTCCCTACCGTAAGAGGCTCCTTGAATTCATATAATTGGATTGATATAGTAGGATAGAGAAGTGCTGCTGCAATCTATGTGCGAGTTACCATCAACAGAAAGAAGTCCTCTTCTTTACATTCACTCAACAAAGTCAAGTACTAGTCCACAAACAGAAACACGAAGCAGAAATGCAAACATTCGGAGTAAACATAAGAAGAACAGCCTATCGGTCATTATTTTCGGTCAAGTAGTAGCTCTTGCGCTTGCATGTGGCAATGCTTCCTCTTCGGCACTCGAAAATCAATTTCAAATACGCACGCCAACATGTCTGACGGGCCTCGTGTATTTTGTGCTTTCGTTTCACATCGTATGGCTTTGGAGGCAAAGAACGAAGCAAGAGACGAAGATACAAACCCGTTACAACTTTCCATTCACAAATTTGCAATTGTACACACCTTGGTATATCTACCTTATACTGAGCATTCTTGACGTTGAAGCAAATTACCTTGCCATGCTCTCGTTTCAGGAAACAAAACTTTCTTCTTCAATGCTGCTTACTTCTCTATCGGTGCTATCGACCGTGCTCTTGCGAAAAATGATATTTGGGAGCAACATCAGTGGTAAAGGAAGACTACTTGGAGTGATCCTGTGCATTCTCGGTGGATGCATATGCCTACAAGGAGATGTGCATCCTAGCCAGATCGATACGAATAGAGATCTATCTTATGATTCTCGAATCAATTTGCATGGTGATCTTCTTGCTCTAGTAGCAGCATTTCTCTATGGATTGAATGATGTCCTTGCAGAATATTTTGTCAAGAATAATGATCGCGTAGAATACCTTGGCATGCTTGGTTTTTTCGGATTCGTGTTTAGCTTTTGTTTGCAAGCACCAATACTGGAAGGTGTAGCAGTTCGTGAGTTGGTCACAAAATTTAGCCAGAGCCAGAATGACATTTTGGTATCGGACTTCTTTTGGGTGTCATTTCTGCTGTTCTGCTTTGTGATAATGCTTTCATTCTTTTACGTTGCTGTGAGTATGTTTCTATCTGAGAATGATGCAACAATACTCAATTTATCTCTCCAATCTTGTCCATTATGGGCGGTTGTGTTGGCAAAAGTGGGAGAAATCTTCGCACCAGGAGAGGTGCACTGGTTTCCGTCGCCAATGTTTTTTGTGGCATTGATTTTGGTTGTTGCGGGCACCTTCTCGTATGAAAGTGAGGAAGAACGAAATGAGTGCTTGGATTGTTATTCGGAGGATTACTGCGAGGTTGCCAAAACATCGCCTTGTGCTTCAAGTCGATATCGCATCGATGAATTCATACCATGATGCAAGAAGAAGTAGTATTGTAAATATTACGTTGTATTACTTAAGTTGTAAAATTTGATGCTTTTACTCGGTCGATAAAACAATCTAATGATCCGCCTGTACCTCCCGCAACCATCATACTCGGAGCTGCATTGCAACACAATGTATATATCATGGAAGAAGTACACCCAGATCTGCCCGTGCACTCACCCGTTGCAGAATCCCAAAATGTGAGTCGACCATCGTTTCCCCCTGATACAAAGCTATCCAAATTTTGATTGTATGCGATTGCGTTGTAACTTTCACGCGTTACGCAGCCAGAATTAAAAGTTCTAGTTGGCAAGTGCCACGTTGCCATAAAGCCTGCTGTGTTGGGTCCTGATCGCAAAGACATGTTATTCCCAGATTCAGAACCGCCTACTGCAGCTAACCAATCACCTTTTCTATCCATAGATGAAACCCACAAGTTCGATCCATTACTCCATTGCCCTTTATTTTGTGTTTGCCATGTCACCAATTGTTTGTTCTTGTTCATAGTGTTTTGAATATTCATCGTTTCAATTATCTTTCTTTCTTTGCCGTCCCAAAATGTTATAGCTCCATCTTCTCCTGCAGTAAGAACCAAGTGATTATTGTTTGGTATTGCCATGACATCATGTAAGTAGTCGCCATTAGATCTATTTTTCCCTGCTCCACCAAATGTGCCTACAAGCTTTTCGCTTTCCAAGTCCCATTGGTAGCACCCAAATGAATCTCCTGCAACACCATAGAGCGCATTGTCAACTGCACTATAGCTAGTGCAATTTATTTCAATAGTTTCTCCATCAGACGGTGATGGGTGAGGGTTGAACTGTGCAATCGGTTCCAGCATGATATTTCCGTTAGACAGATTATCCATGGCGTTCAAGAACGCAGACCATTTGTAAAGTAGGATTCCAGGATCGCCTGAAACAACAAGCAAAGTCTCTCCGTTACTTTGGATGAATTGCACATCATATAATACTTCATCAGCAGTTGCAGCTTGAACGCGAATGATAGGTTCTGTAGAAGCACCTACACTGTCCCACACACAAATCAATCCATTTGAGGTGCAAGCCACAAGATATGTTCTCCCCGATAGTGCGGGGCTAAACGCAGATCCAAATACTGTGCAGAATGTCGATGGGCGAGATTTTTTGCAACCACTCCCGTACGAATATTTTTTGATCGTACTGCCTTGAAAAAATTTTCTTTTCGCAGCAACAGCATCTGTGTATAATGGAGACAACCCAATCATTATTATATCGATTGTTTATCGAAGGAGGACAAAGGATGGAGTCTATTTATTCCGCAGCCAACAAGAAGGCAGCTCTCTTGTCCTAAAAATTAATAATGATGGGGGAATTTTGTATAGAAACGAACATACCATAGGAATTGGTACCGAATTTCATTGACATGATTTGGCTCAATCAGTAATATTCTCTCTTCCGTTCTGCTTAGCACGTCTGTTGTAAATAGTACTAAACATATTACAATGCAATGTAAGAGATGCTCATTATACTCGGTGCCGATAGTAGGGAAGGAAATACCTTCGGCTCAAACGACC